>OU900094.1:3861583-4158921 GCA_918026865.1 Phyllotreta striolata | reverse complement strand
ATCAACTATCTATGACACTCTTCTACTATCTATGACACAATTCTAATCTACTATTCTACTATTCCAATCTACTTTCTAATTTCCACTTTCTACTTTCTACTGAGTAACACGAAGTTGTTGCATAACCACCAGACAATCATTAAAATTGTAAAATTAAGACTTGTCAGACGAGTTGACCATCGAAACGAAAAGAAAACAAGAGTAACGTGTTATTAAATTTTGCTTAACCGCTTGGGTAATAATGGGATATATCAAATAAGGTTTACAATTGAATTTTTCAGTTTAACACAAAATGCTGTGAAGTAATTGTAGTCGTAAGTTTTCAAACAAATACAATTTACATCGCCACCAGGTAAATTGTGGTGTAAAATGTGATAAATGTAATTGTGAGTTTAAAAAAAATATCAATTACAACGTCACAGATGTGGTTTAAAAATTAAATGTGATAAGTGTAATTCTGAATTTTCAACAGACGCCAATTTACATCGTCATCAATTAAATTGTTATGAACTACCTAAAAAAAGATCCAGTACCAGTATTTTTCCACAACTTCACAAATTACGATTGTCATCTATTTATCAAAGAATTATCGATAAATGAGGATTCCCTTTCTTCTATTGCTCAAACAGAGGAAAAATACATTTCATTTTCAAAAAGTATAGTTGTTGAAAGAATAGAGAAAAATAATGTGTACATAAAAATACAATTTGTTGATTCGTTTCGATTTTTAGAAAGATCATTAGATAAACTTAATTCAACATTAGAGTCAACTCAATGTGTGGAAATAAAAAAATATTTTAAAGAAAATTTTAATGTAATGAGACAGAAAGGTGTTTTTCCATATTCATATGTTGATTTATATGAAAAATTAAATGACGAGTTTTTACCATGCAAGGAAAATTTCTAAATATTCCGAAAAGTACACAAATATGAGGAGTGTCAGGAAATAATCACCTACGTGCAAAAAACAATTAATTTAAATATCCACATTTCTATTTATTCCCTCGTTCACAATCCTATTAAACACTATAACATTTCTGGCTAGAAGACCTTCATAAATATCACATAGTGAAGTTACCGGGCGGCGAATTATTTGATGACATAATCACGAACTAACGGTCCCCTTTATAACCGTCGTAAAAATAACATTAATGAAAATGGCAACCTCTTTTTAAGGGCTATACAATCAGGTCGATTCTGTTTGAATCTTGTTATGAATTCTGCTATGATAATCATGTTGTTATACAGGGTGTCCAGAAAATAGAAGTCAATAACTCCCGAGCGTATAAATGACATCAAAATAAGGACACAACTTCATAAAAATTTTATTAATTTGAGCCCCCATTTTTGAGCTAGAGGCCTTTACAGTTGAAAATTTAAAACTTATTTTTACGTTTTATTTCCAAGTAATACATGGGAACAATATAAAATTTTTGTGGTTCATTACCTATACCCGTGTGCCCAATTTGGTGATAAAATGAATCCTACACTATGCTCTGGAAGACAGTGGTGGCGTGTTCCCAGTGGTTAACAATTCGTAACTTTTATGGGACTTTTATAAACTAACGTTTATCGATGTATAGTGTGAAGGACAGGGCATATGTTTTTAATCAGGAAAAAAGCGGCATCAGCCTGCTCCCACACACAAATTTGCCACATAATTGTACCACACTACACCTCCTGAAAAGGAAGTAAATTCCTATAACAGGGTTCACTAGAATAAAACAACACCCACATTTAAGTTTATAACTTATAAATAAAGAGATTTTTTTATTTAAAATTTGAATAATAGCATGTAGGTTGTACTAATTTATCTTTCCGTCTAAGTAGACCAAGAGTGGACAATTGAAAATTTTGAAAATTATTGTGATTCTGAAAATTTGTCGAAATCCGCCCAAATTTGTAGAGCAAAGTTTTTTCTAGTTCAGCAAAGTTCATCATGTTGAGGCCTACTAATAGGCAGCACCCATTGCGCCCTGGCGATGGGAAGCGCGCCCCTGATGTCGAAGAGAAGGGTACCACCAGCAAGACGGGAAGCCGGCCATTGCAAAAAATCGATCGATCGAATTGAAACGACGCTATCCAAAAATCTCTGTTTCTCGTTTGACTTACTCAGTTTGTTGTAAAATAAAGCGTTTTGCTTCTTTAGAATCAGTGAAAGAATTAACACAGTCCACCTACCCAAACACCCCCATTAACTCCATAGGCCTCGGCTCAATGATACTTTTTAAAACTTTAAAGGATCTTTAGAGATTTATTTGATTTCATAATCAACTGAAAGGATCATTTAGGCTTATAGTGGAATTTAAAGTGCAAGGGTCAGTTTTTAGTTTCCTCCTTAAATAGGCGCTTCTATTTTTTGTACGCGAATCAAAGTTTATACAGCCAAGTTAGTTTCTGGCAGTTTTTTGGGATGAATAATTTTGAAACTTCACCTTCAATCTCGTCGGATAAAGAATTTAATTTTAGACCAATTATTATTTACTTATTAGTCGTATTAGAAGACCAAACCTATACATGAAAAGAGGGGAAGTTTTCAATAATATGACAATCTATACTTTTATTAACGTTGTCCTCAGGAAAAGTGAAACATTTTTGTATCTTTTGATTGAAATAGATGAGCAAGTCACATTTTCTAAATTACTTAATTTTGGTAGGTTTAATTTTTCAATTTCTTGAAGCAAACATAATGCTTCCACTCTACTAAAAATTGAAGAGCCAACCTTTTTATTTTTCTAAATTCTCATCTTTCTCCAATAAACTTATAATCAATGATCAATGCGGAGAAGTTCAGAGCCATATAATATTGTTTTCCAAATGGATCAATTACTTTAATTATACCGCTTTTCAAGTAAGCCTACCGCTTAAAAACATTTTCGTAAAGAAACCTTTTACAACTATAATGAAGCTATTTGCCATTAGAAATAAGGCTAAATGACACTCTATCTTAAAGATTCACTTAGTTAACGGATACTATAATGCCTTATTATGAAATCGGTCATTAGATGTTGATTATTTATTAATTATTACTTATAGTACTGTATCAAAGATATTAAAATAAAATAATCACGACGGAAAAATCCTCTCCGACCACCCCAATCTGCCATTATGTTACACCAGTCGGTTGTTTTCGCTTCTGCTTTTCAGTCTTTATTGTGGAAACATCGGTCTGAGAATGGGATGTCGCCGAATTATTGCTTTTTCTCATTCCTGAGAATAATCTGGTCGGAAGTTTAGGAGGGTAATATAAAAGTCAAATAAACGAAAAACAAATGATAAGCAGAAGGGTTGACATGGCAGATTGGTGCTCATTTTATTGCGGGTTATACAGATATAGTTTCGCGCATTCGGTTTTTGATTGGGAGGTGGTTTATTGTTTCGGAAATGTTCGTAAACTTTCATAAACTCCTTTTCTTCCATTGGCGTAGAATTTTTAAAGGTGCGATTATTTAAAAAATGAAGTTCTACGCCTATTGATTAATATCGGACAAAAATTAATTACAATTTTTTTGCCACATGAAACATTATAGCAAATTTCAGCAAAATCGCATAAGCCATTTTAAATTTATATGGGAAAAACGATTTAAAAATTGTAACTTCAAGGTCCTATGGAGCCCAGACGATGCAGCTTTGTATTAAGATATTTTTTCTTAAATCGATTTATTTTTGTCTAAGGAATATGTGGTATGTTTTTGTAACGACCTTTTACAGACACTCTGTATTTTTACGTCCATACCTATAAGGTCACCGAATAACCGGGACTGTCTCCTCTAAGAAGGTAAATGATTGAGTAAGGGATATTTATGGTTTGGGAATTTACGTGGAGCAGGTCTGTGTTCATAATTTTCCGAATAATAGCAATATGAATCATCCCCCATGCCCTGCACAACATTAAATTTCCACCCCTATTGAATTGTCACCGGCAGTTTCTCATCAGGTGGGCAGATAGACACATACATATTTCTAACGCATTTGAATTAAAATCTAATATTTGATTCGAGATTGATTTGTTGCTGTTAATAGGCTGGTTACAACTATTCAAAACCTATATACCTAACTTCCAAGTAATTTTATTTTGTTTGTTTTTATTTCTTTTAGACTTAGATGTAGACTCATTTCTGAGCACCGTGAGATGACATTTTGTGTGAAATTTTTGTAAAAATAATCGTATTTTAATCATTTTTATAAAAATCATTCAAATAAACATCGAGCTATAATAATAATAAATATTAAGATTAATAATCGATGTGTTTGGGTAGGTGGACTGTATTAATTCTTTCACTGATTCTAAGTTATCTTTTATATCATTTTAGTCATCATTTTTCATATCCTAGCAACAGTTTTAGGCATTTTTTGACATCAAGTTGATTTGTGAGATATGGACCATTATAAGTTTTAAAATTGTCACATTGTATATTTCCTCTGTTAATAGACTAATTAATAGACTGTTAGATTAGACTAATGTATTAATAATAAGCCTGTGAAAATATATCAGTCAAGTACTACTAACTTTATACTTAATATCCTCCTTATACTTAAACTTGTTATTAACTGGCGTTTTCTTTGTGGTGAGAGCGAAACGGCAGATGCGAAAGTCAAAAGTTTCCCTAAAACAATTAACAGTTTTTTCTCCAAATAACAACTCGCCCTCGCATTGTTACTCGTCGTTTTCATCCTTTTCATCCAATAAAAACGAAAATTCCTTTTCAGACATTCACGAATCTTTCTACTCTATTATAAGCTACTTTGAAGCTGATGTTGAAGCGACCGAATTTTCTTGTATGCTTGATTAAACACTCCCAAGAAGCAGTCATTTTTTAACAAAAATTATTAAGATATACAGAGTGTAACTAAAAGGTGGGTCATTGATTGTACCATATATTCTGGCAAAATGAACCTCTATTCTATGAAATCCGCTTATTCAATATTTCGTTTCCTTCCATTACCGAAGGCCGTTCTAAAACCGCTTTTCTACTGTGGAAGATTAGAAGAGACGTCATACAAAAATCTATCGGGTCGTGCATTTTATCCCATACAGTTACATGCCAATTGATTCGCCAATCAGTGACGACTTCTAATATGTTTATCCTTCACAGCATTTTACTAATATTTTTATTTCGAGTAATGAGATATATCCTTCACAAGGCTGAACAGCGGTTTGGCAATTTGAGAATGCCGCTCCTTAAAATGTAGGACGACACACTAATGGCTCCTTAGAAGGGACGACCCTTCGAGCAGTCAACATAATAGAATATCGCTCTATGGTTGAAATTGAAGTAGGCCATAATTTATTTTATACCAATTAGTCGAGATTCTAAAGGAAAGTAAAGTTTAATGGGCTTGTTAACAGAGGAATATTAGAAAGATGTCCAAGGACCTAATGCATTGAAATCTACAAACCCAAAGGTCACTATAGCGACTCTAGTCTTCCTTGGCTATTCTCTAATGTAGCGTTTGTCCTGGAGATGAACTTGCTCAACGGCGACTTCCTCGGTTGCCGCACAACAAACTTTCTTCAAGAAGGAAGTCATGATAATTCACTAGATTACACGGGTTGTAATGGCGCTTCCTTTTTGTTTCGCGTCCCAACACTTGTTTTTAAACATTTAGACTTTATGCCGTTCCTTTTTAGCGTGTGTACATTATGTTTATGCAGATCAGGAAATTTGGAAGGAAAAACGCGTTTATTATAAGCAATTATACTAGTATAGCAATTATACTAGTATAATTGCTTGATGAAGAAGAAGAAGTCTATGCGCAGAAAAGTATGGGAGGAGAATTTTTACATGATGGCTTGACGAATATCAGAAATATGACGAAAGACCAGAGACATGACATGACCAGAGATATAATAAGATAGAAACATTTATTGCTGCTTCATACCAACTCGTGTGTTATTATAGTAAACGTAATCTTCTACAAACTTTTCAAACGGCTGTAGAGGGCACGCACGAAAATTGAAATCTATACTCTGTGTCATCCTGTACACCTTTCCTAATAAAATATATCAAAGTACTCGCGTGCAAAATAAACGAATGTAAAAAGTCTGGCATTCCTTCCCGCCGTTAAGTTGAACCAGCCAAAATTCCCATATATTTCCACCTCACCAATATATTTCCAGGACGAATTATTCGGTCCACTGCGGCGCGTTCGTTTTCTCTTTATACAAAATTTTGCGGTGTTTTTTTATTAAAGATATTTGGAACTCGGTTGTAGAAATAGGTTGAGGAATTCGTTAGTGTGTTGGAAGAGGGTGGAGATAGAACGCTTTTTTCCTGTGACTACGGAATTACGACGCTCCACATTTTTTCTATTAACGTATATTAACGTATATGTACTTATCTGAAGGATATTACAGTATCTACTGTAGAACATACAATACAGTATAATATATAACATATCTACTGTATATGTACAGTAGCCCAAACATACCGGTCTAAGATGAATTCACTTTATAACCCCAAGTGGATTCAATAGTAAAATTCAAAGTAACATTTAGAATATCTTTGAAATGTCCTATTAATAGGTAATTTACCTTTGAAATACTGTCTATATAGGGATTCCTATAAAAATGTAGCCTTTTAGACTAATTGTTTACCTTTTCCTATAGAACTAAATTTAGGGAGGTTACACCTATAAATATTTTAAGTAATAATCTGATTTATTTCAAATACCTTACCTTTTATGAGTTAAGTGATTTAAGTCATCGTTATTAGTGATTACTATGCAAGTATTTAATGTTATATTTTTCAGATTTTTTCGTCTTCTAACGGTAATGCGCTCGATGTCGAAACTTTTGAAAATATTATTTTCCCAAATTCCAATATTTTCAATTTGTAAATCACCTTTTAGTTAGTTGATTTTTCTTAAAATTGTGCTTCCGTTCTTATATTTTTGCAATGCATTGATTTCACTGTTTATCGAAAAGTTTAAATCGTAAAAATATTTTTCGTATGAACCAAGTGGTTTCCAATGAAAGAGCACCCATTTATACGGTAATGAAAGAAGATTCAAAGCATCGCTCTAAAATCGTAATTCATAATAAGACCTCTAAACTTTAATTTAAAAAATAACAGGGAAAATAAACAGGAAAGCATAAAGATATATTTTAATTTTCCATATTTCTCTATATTTCAGAAAAAATGGGAAATCAAACCAAATGAAATTGGATGGTGGTTCTAAATTTTGAGAATTCACATTGTAAACTTGCATTAGCGCTAAGTTTACTATGACGCGTCTATAACTAATTTCCCTCTGTTTTTTATAGCATTTATTGATGATGATTCTAAAGTAGATAGAACAACTTATCTAAACCAAAAATATCACCTATACAGCAGATCTCCTTGTACAAATCTGGAACAGTAAACTAAACAAATCTATAATTTCATTGCATACAAACGATTTTATTCGCTTTTTACTAAATCCACAGATAACACATAATCATAAATTTCTTCCAAATTACTTCATATCACGATACAGGAAAATATGTAATACTAAGTATGAAACAACTAATAACAAAAAGCAAGTAAACCACCTTTTTTATTCTTTTTTAATATAAATTGAACAGTTTTATAAATACCCATACATATTTATGTATCTCTCATTTTGTAATTTACGTATTGTTAATTAAGGATACACCTGTTACGATAGATAATAACGCGTACAATCAGAACATTTAAAAATTACCATAAAAATTAGCAATTTTCACATAATAAAGATCAAGGAATTTAGTACAGGGTGACTCAGAGTAGAATTCAGTTTTCGAACGTGCCCTGTGCAACCGATTGAAGTAATTTGTGGTGAATACAAGCGGATTTTCGGTTTTCGATTGAGGTAGTTGCTAAAGCGCTAGACTCATATATAGTGGCAATTCAACGTTTTTACAACCGTAACAATATTCGGCGTATACGTATTGTTCCCTGTGACAAATTTTGTGTAATCGTAGGTTCAAAATTCCCGACAAACCGGCTCCTTGGAAAATCGGAAGCACCCCGGTCAACAGAAGTCCATCAGTACGCCAGAGATCATTGAGAATGATCGCGTACAGAATGATCGATTTGAAATAACAAAGTTATAGCCACTTTAAGTTAGCCAAGTTAGTCAGACAATTTTAAACGTCGTGTAAATTGCACCTGTTAATGCACCTGTAAATTCTAGGTGCATTAATAAAAGAGATATCCTAGAAAATGCATTCTACCGTATTTTGAAAAAATTTAAAAACAAATTTAATAACTCAAAATTGGAGCATTTTTTGCATATTGTGTTATTATCAAAGTCTAAAAAAATGGTTCTTTCTATTTGAAATGGCGAAGTTGACATCTACTTCCGGTATAATCGGAAGTAACATATAGTTGAAAATATTTTAGAAAAACTCACAACATTGATTACCCTTTACACCTAAATTTTCAAATTTGTAACTCTTTAGGATCTCCTATAAATTCTAATGTACAGTTTCCTTACAAAGCCCTGTATAACAACCATATAAATAATTTAAATACTTTTGTGCTTAAAAATGTTTAATGAGATTTAAACTTTTCCCATGGATTATATTATTTTTTTCCGTTTCCGCCTAAATTTATTGTAACAAAAGTTATAATATTGTCGGTGTTACACTATTTAATACACCTTCAGTGAATCTAGTTTTTTATAATCAAAGAACTATGTTAAACTTATTGAAGAAATATTATATGTTTCCAAAAGTTTCATCTCGTTTCAGAAATTTGTGTTCATTATTGCAGAAAAGAAATAATCGGTATGTTAATAATTTAATTACTGTAATGAGTTTTGTACGCACAAACATCCAATTGATTCAAATAGACTATTAGTCGACATGTCAGTTGAAGAAGGACCTCTACGGTTGGTATTTCCTGCCATCCGCGAAGAAATAATAGAAGAACATTTAGTTCAGAAGGATAATTTTGAATTGAGAGATCGATGCGAGAAACTTATCGATTATAACGCCAACGTAGAAACACCATTCTTACCTGCTTCTCTTTTATTCATTCACACTTACAAATTATTGGAGAAACCATATTTGCTAAACGACGAGAACTTAAAAAAAGCATACATTTTGGCATGGTGTCACAAATTGGTAAGTATATGCTAATGTTCCTAATATTCTATATAAGTGAATTTAGCGTAAATAAGGATTTTTTTAGATACATTCATCGTTAATTATAGTTGATGATATCATTGATAAATCGAATATTCGATATAACAAAACACCTTGGTATCAATTACCCGATATAGGAAAAGACGCTGCTATAGTTGACGCAGCATTTCTGCTCAATGGTGCTATTTTCTTGCTTCAAAATCACCTTGAATCCCATCCGCAGAAATATAGCCTGCAGAAACATTTTTTGAGAGGGCACGCTATAATAAATTTAAGCCACGTCATTGAAACGAAAAAATACAATATAAATGAGGTAGAAAAACACAAAGACTATACCAAATTATATTGCTACAATATAGTATCTACGGCAATGTTTTTGGCCAATGTTACTGATGGATACTTGCATAAAGTTTGCAATGAAGTTTGTGAAGACATTTCACGTTATTTAAAGATAGAAGTGAGATAATTTAACCTAATACTACAAAATTAATTTAGATACAATATGACTAATCTGGTTTCTAATGCAGTGTGTCTTGCAGGATGATGTTTTTGACCTTTATGATCCTAAAGGTAACATTCTGAAGACATCATGTACCGATCTTTCTTTGGGTAGACCAACTTGGCTGTCGATGGAGGCTTACAAAAGAGCAAGTGCTGCTCAAAAGAAAATTCTAGAAGAACACTTTGGTAAAAATTGTGAGGAATCGACCGAAAAAGTTTATTCAATTTTTCAGGAACTGCAATTATTAGACGTATTTAGAAAGTGGAGCGGCGAGTTTTATGAACAAGAATCATACAAAATCCAAAAAAAATTACCGAAATCAAAAATGCAGGATATATTGTTGAATGTATTGAATCTAGTAGTGAACCATAAGTGCTTATTATAAGTATTTATGTTAGTACTGATGTCATATTTATGATTTGAATTTAGTCATATTTATGTATGAGTACTGAATTTAACATATATTTCGTTCTTATTTGAAAATAAATATTTCCAAACCTTCTTGTAATTTTAATCATATGTTAAATAAAAAAGTTATTTGAAAATGTAGGATCGGTTGTCTCGTAACTTTTAGCCAATCACGTTAGGCCTCTCGTGACGTCACAAGTATGTATGTATGTACATACGTACAGTTTATGTACGTACCTAATTCATGTAACTATTACACTTCATATACGACACACCGGTGTTTCGAGGTTATTTTTAGAAATTCGAAAAACGCAATAACATTCGTATAAATGTAGAACTTTAATTTTTTAGAAGAGATTTAGGAAAAACAAAAAAGTTTCTGGTGTTGTTGCCGTAGAACTTTTCATTTTAAAGAAAATAATTAAAAACTGTAGTTGTTACATCTAAAACATCAGACCATAAGCTATCTACTTACCTAAATTCGTAATAAGAGGAAGACATTTTATGTATGTACATAGGTATTATATGTACATGCGTATTTGTACCATAATATGTTATCCTACGCCTAGTTGACGACCTCTCATTAATATCTAAACTGCATTCACTAGACAATCGAAGAAAAGTTAACGACTTAAGTCTCTCCTACAGATATTACCACGATAGGTCCTCTGCAGCCATTGCTTCCATTATTCCACCTGAAGCTTAATTTTGACGCTATATAAGGCTAGCTAATAAGACACATCATTTTGCCGTACAAATTGCAACAGCAAGGACCTACATGTATCAGAAATCCTTTCTGTACCCAACCACAACATTGTGGAACACGCTACCAGCAGAAATGTTGATTACAATCTGCGGAGGTTTAGGAATAACATCAATCAATATTTACTAAAAACGCCTCGAGGCTCCTGAACAGGCATTATAAGCTTTGTCTTATAAAGCATAAAAAAATGAGAAAAAAAGATTGAAAGGCATGCATGACACACGTTGCATATAAAAATTCTAATATTCTGATCCTGTCATCAGGGCAAACAGGGAGAAGTCTGCCTCGTCATCCATATTCCATATTCTTCCAGAAATCGAGATAATAAAATAATAGTTTAACAGTTCCATTACTTATACAAGATGTTCAAAATTGTTCCCATTTACTACAATGCAAGCTTGGGTGAATTTTTTTTGTTTTAACCATTGTTTTGGTGCAACATTTGCTACAGTAAAGTTTTAAGGCAAAATTATGAACGCAAAATGCGGTATTTATTGTTAAATTTTTTATTGAAACTCGGGTTTATAATTTTATTTCTGTAGGACTTTTATTACATTTTTTTGAGATTTCTCAAAGAGAGAGAAGTTGATTACAAAGCGCGCCTCGACTCGGTGTGAGCCAAATAGAGATGGTACGGCGAAGTGTTTTTATATTTATGGTGTGAAAAAAATAGCCGTTTCGGTGAAGAAGAGTGTGCTCGTTTCGGAGGGGAATTTATTTTTGTTCGTCAACGGAATAATAAAACGTTTTTTTTGTTTTTGTTGTATTTTTGTATATATCCAGCGCAAACAGAATTATAAGGATCAAAGGTGTAATTGTGTGGATTAGACAAAAGTGTAAAATAAAGTGCGTTTTTTGGTTGAGTTTTTTATTATTCGCCGAGAAAAAGCATCATTTGATGAAATATAATGATTCTGCATTAAATATAGTTTTTACTTTATACACATTTAGGCACTAATAATTTTGTTAATACGTATTTATAAACACTAATAAATTTTACATTTTGATTATTAAGGTCTTCGACTGAATATGTTTCGAGTTTTTTTATTGCAATCGTTTACATGAATCGTATGAACATTGTTTAACTGCATATATGTACATTGTGTTCGAGATAGACAGCCTAGGGATATTTTGAGTTATTTAGATAAAGTAAGTTTTTCGATTTTTGACTTATATTTTTGCTATTAAGAAAAACTGGAAAAACTACCTTATTCTTCGCCTGTTTCCTGTTTATTCCTGGCCTGTTAAAATACGCCCCTGATGGTCTTCACAGGATTTTGAAAGATCATTAAGCATGTTAAAATTGAAAATGAACAAAAAAAAACAAAGAACAAAAAAAATCAAATCAGTTAGCATCATAGACCTATTAAGTATGGACGCGGCACAATCAGTATTTTGAGGTTATTCAGCGTTCCCAATGATAGAGAGAGAGGTCCGTGAGAGATGGAGCTAGTTTGGGCTAAATGTAGGCGGGACCAAAAAAATATATAAAATATATACAGGGTGTGTGGAAAAAGGCGATTAATCTGTTAAATTATTTATACGCTTAATATTTAAATATTATTTTTATCTTGGTATCCACTTCGACAGAAGAATGACCTGGAAGAAACCTATTTTTTACAAGAGAAAGCATCTAGGTCTTAAATTGGGAAATCTGTACTGGCTAATAGGTAGGAGGTTCCAAATAACAATACAAAATAAGAACTGTATTTGCAAATGCGTGGGAATTTACGCTCAGCTGAAAAATGCATTTTGCTCAGTAAAAAAATAATAAATCCTCAACACTATTCTACCATAATATACCCTCCTCTACCCCAGCTACCTTGCATTTCTGAAAACGTAACTCACGTGGTCTTTTGCTTTCTTACTATTGGCTAATGCATTGTCCAATCTCTCATTGCCATATGCCCAAACTAGCTGCATCTCTCTCATTCATCGACAACACTACCTTTTTGTCTAAACCGCGTCCATAGTTAATAGGTCTATGGTTAGCATCATTTAAATGTCTTCATATGTATTACTAAATTTTGCAGTACTATAATTTTCTCGTGACACAATGTCCAATTTGACAATTTAATTTTGATAATCGCCTTAGAGATGAAAAAACTTTTTGAAAAAAAAGTGATAAAATGCTAAAAAGATTTAAGAAAGCCGACTCTGTTTTGTGTCTGCGACCAATTGAGCAAAATTTACACGAAAATTTACACAATTACACAGCGGTTAGAGATTTTGCGGAAACTGTGCTAAAATAGCCGCTACTAAAATGAATTTTTTCGAATTTCTCCAGCAAATTCAATTGAATCATATACAGGGTGATAACTGCAATCGTCAGTTTTTAGAAAATTTCAATAGAAAGAAAAAAGTTGCAAGCAATAAAATAAAAATAATTTGTGTAACAGTGTAACAATTATAAAAATTGCATATAATAAAAATCTTTCAAAATTACTTTAACTATTACCTACTCAAATGTAAAACTCAATTGTTTACAATTTAAAAAAAATAATGAAATATAAAAATACGTTAAATAAGAATAGAAGACATTTTTATATAAGATTAGAATGTTGTCAAGAAGTTCGCGGTAAGCATTTGGAACATCTACTCCATTGAGATTCTTATTTTTTAAATATTATGAACAATACATTTTTAAAATAAGCTGAAAAACAATAACATTTTTGGATAGAGAATGAAGAGGCCTTTCTAACGATATATCACAAGCCTATACGTCCCATTTAGAAAATTTGGGGTTGTAACTGTCCTTCGAAGGGGGTTGAAAGTAGCGATCACAGTTTCACGTTAAAGAATTTCAATTTGCAATTAAAATTAGACGTGTTCGGAATTTTCTATAAATATTTACAGCAATCTAAATAATATGTATTTATTCCATTTGGCGCTTCCACCCTTATAATAACGAGCTTTTGTACGGCTCGTATTACTAAAATTCGCAATTGGACGACTGTGACTCGACTTAATAAAAACCCGGGAAAAAAACGCCGAATTAAATCTTTCATAAAGCGTTTAGTTGCGGCGAAATTCCTCAGTTTAAATTATAATCTCCCGGAGTCGTGTTTTTTTTTTTTTTTTTTTTTTTTTTTTATGCACACGACTCGGGAAAAGACGAAGCTTATAACGCCTATTCAGGCGCCCCGAGGCGTTTTTAGTAGGTAAATGTTAATGTTGGTCTTAAACCTCTGAAGGTCGTAACCAACTGGGAACACTTCTGATGGTAGTGTGTTCCATAGTGTCGCGGTTCTGTACAGAAAAGATTTCTGATACATAGAGGTCCTAGCTGTTGAAATGTGTACGGCAAACTGGTGTGTGCTCTCCGCTAGCCTTGTAGAACGTCCAAAGTGTTTTTGGAGATGTAATCAAATGAACTTTTCCGGGATTTTATTATGGGGATATCTCTAATAAATCCGGTGTCTGTACACTTACTTTTTGTTGCGACTTTTACCTTCGAATTTATTTGAAAAGCATAACCAAGATGAGGTGCTTTTAATGGGATTAAATTTTTCATTTCACTGAATGCTACTGTAAACATGCTTTCCAGATCGTAAAGCTCATTTTTAATCTATATAGAATTTATACCCTATACAGCCATCTAGATAAGCCAAGATCACAAGTATCATATAGCATAGCAGAATTCTCCAAAACACTAACAGCACCAAAAATCCATATTATAATAACTAAAAAAAATCAGAAATGTCTTACCACTTAATATTTTTGTATTATCATCTTAAATTGGTCAGATCTGTTAGTTGATAACCGATTGCTGAAATCTGATATAAACAATTCAAAGCCGAATTAAACGGTTTTTTGATGGAATTTTTTGCTACAGTTCTTTTTATTATCCGGTCATTATTTTACAGGGCATTGTCTAAAATTCATATCGGAAACAGATTCTCGAGCTGCACGCGGCTATTTTTTCTATTGATACCTCAATAAAATTCGCCCTACCGAAACCCACCTTGAATGACAAGAATAAACCTATAAAATATAAATAGGCAATTATGTTAGCCCCGAAATCGAAATAGTACAACCACCATAATTTAGAATGTCTACGAATATTAAAAATGAATCCAATACAACTAAGCCGGAACAAAAACGTTTTAAAACCAAATCTCAATTATAATTCTAAAAAAGCGATCTTTTACAGAGCCCGCTTAATAAGTATTTTTAGAGAACTTCCATTTAAGGGAATATTTTCTAAAAGGAAGAGCGATATTTGCTGAAACAATTCGGCCAATTAACCTCTTCAGAAAAGTTTAATCGTTTTTCTCGAATCCGCCAATTTCATATCGAAGCGAAACGATGTCCATTTTTAAAGGAAATCGTCCTTTCCGGTATTTATTATGACCCGCGGACGTTCGGTCATACAGAAAAACCAAAAAGGCTCTCTGCTGGTATGTTAATTATGTTTTATATCGTTTCCGGTAGTTTACCGAAAGAATTTATAGTGAATAAATTTCCTTCTAGTTTTAAATACTATTGTTTAGGTGATCCTAATATTTGGAAGCTTTCTTATTTATTATTTTACGAAAATACCTCTCAATATTCAAGCTAATCTTAATCTCCTTGAGTATACCAAGCATCCAAGTCCGAGCGCTGCAATGGCGCACTTTCAACCTCTATAGCGCAAAATGCCAGAGGAGTGCATGTGTGATATCTTTGGTTTTATGATCACCCACCCGCCCCCTACCATCACTCAAAAATTCGTTTGGGTACGATTTTTTTTTTGAAAATCGACAATATTCCTAGACTATTTCCGCGAATGCAAATTCCAATTATTAACGTTTATCGCGCGGAGGCGAGATATAATTAATTAACGACTGCAATTTTTTTTTGTATCGCTTATCGCTCGGCAAAATTAAATTCTTGTTTTTATAAAGTTTTTAATCTTAATGAGCATAATATGAATTCTTTCTGCTGCTGAAAATGCAGCGGCGTTGCCAAGCATATTAAAAAATCGAACAAAATGCAAAATGAATGTGAACAAAAATAATTAAAAATAAATGTAATTTAAATATGAAGAAAAAAGTATTTAAGCTTTTCTGTTCTTAATTATCGAAGTTTAAAACATCAGAAAGAAACGTCAAACGTCATACCTCTTGTTTGTCGGTATTATTTTATTAGATAAGTCATTCGGAAATAATAAAATTTCCATTTTTTTATTTTCTTCAATTTCTAAAGTTATACATTTTAGACATCCTGTACATTTTACCAAATTTTTGAAAAGTATAACATAAAATTTGGGAAATTTTAATGCTGCGTCATTAATTTTACCTAAAAAAAAGTAGTAGCTACCATAAATTTGAAAGTAAACGCTGCAATATCACAAAACTCGATTTTTTTCAAAAACGGCTAGGTTTAGGTATAAAAAAACCTTTATGAAAATTTACGTTCATCGTACGAACTAAAAATGAAATAATAAATAGGACATTTAAAAAATGTAAGTTTTAGCCATATCTCTTTTTTGGGACATCCTGTATAAACGTTCACAAATTATTCTAACCCTTTAAAATAAAAATCTACGTGTCCGAGCTTTTTTTCCCAATGGTCAAATTAAGCGTTTAACGAATCTGGGTAAAGTTTACTAAGTCGGAGCGGCGGAGTAAAGCGGAATTTATTGTTATTCTTTTGTGTAATAATGTTCAATGTTTAATTTTTAATGTGTTTAATAAAATATGTTATATCAAATGAATGAAATTCATCACTTTAAAAAAATACCAATAACTAAGAAACTAGTTGATATTGATATAGGGAACCCTATAGCCGTTTGAAAGAGTACTCTTGGTACTTATTCATTTTACAGCCATTAAAAATAGGGTGTCCCATTTAAAATAATTTAGTACGCCAATAAAATATTTAACTCAACTTTCGCTTGAAATTAAAAACACCCTGTGAATTAATTTAGTAATTAAAATAAGCTAAAATGTAGATGAAAGTCTTTAGAAAGAAGGGACAAAAAGGCATTAATTTTAATTATACCAATGAAGTGTGATTAATGTTTTTCCAAAACCCTACATTTTGAGAAAACGTGACATAAATCAAAAACTATCAAGAATAGGTATAGGGAACTTTTAATAAACTGATATTAGTTTTTAAAGTAGATTTCAAAAATGCTATAGGGTGTCCCATTTAAATTTTCATAACTTTATATTTTTTCACAAAATATGTCTAATTAATTTTAAATTATAGTCCCCATACATATACATATTTGACCAGAAGGAATTTTTTAAATCTCTTACCGTTTGTCCACAATACTCCGTCCCGTTGAGCGTGACTCACCCTGTATATTAACCTACCCTGCACCTACCCTTCCCTACCCCCATCTAACCTCCGCTACCATCTTCTACCCCTCCCAACCTCTGCTACCATCATCTACCTCTACATCCCTTCTTATACACTACCCTTCTTACGTCCTTCTATCCTTCGTACCCCCTTCTACCCTATCTACCCTACTCCCTACCTTCTCCTGCACCCTCTTTTACTTCCCTCTAATAATTATTATTTTCTATCTAAAACAAATATTTCTGTCCATTTACTGAAATTAAATACACATTGCCAACGATTTTTGACGCTGTCAGAACACAGAATTTGACGTTATTGGCGCATGCGTGTTAACCCGCTCCGACTTAGTAAACTTTATCCGAATTTGTTACACTCTCACTGTATATTCCGGTATATACAAACTGTAATTAGTACTGAATTATGTAACTTTCGTAATATCTTTGTATTAAAATATTATAATCTTCCTCATTTCATCTTCTAATCCATTATTACATTTTTGTAATCCTACTTGTATACCTAAGGTTTTTCCTATTATACCTAACGGCACTCTAAAAATCTAACCAACAGCCATTTAAGTCTACGCTCTTCCAACTCGACCGATAATGGTACCTTGAGTCCCGTATAATATAAATCCAAATATATCGTTTGCTCCATTTCCGATTGCAACATGGTCATTTCTATGAGTGGAACAAAGAAAGAATAATAAAATATCAGTTGTCAGAGTGAAAAGTTGCAATGACACAAATGTCACTCTTTCCTTTTCCTTTGTAGGTGTCTAATGGAAGTTGTCTTTATCGCACCCATGGCCTATATAACCTATGTTGCTATCAAAAATGGAGCAACCTGTATATCCTTTGATATGATAATGGCTGCTCTGACACCTCGCAATATCGCCGCAACCTTAAAACTCTCTGAGCATTCTCAGGGTCTCAGCCTGGATTCCTCATGTGTTATTTCATTTAATATGCCTTGGTACAAAAGTGCCAATAATAGAACGTGCTGTAATTGGATTGTATGAGAAAGGATAGAAGTTTTGTATTATCATCGAGGGATACATTACACATTTTCCCCGCTGTTTTATCGTATCGGTAAATTCCAATAAACCTGCAGAGTGTAAACTAATAAAGGAAATTTTGGCGGAAGCGTTTAAATCAGTATTGTTGAATATTCAAATGCTTTACAAACCGTAGATGATATAGGACATACAAATTTCAACGAAAAGTTAATTTAAATCGGAATATAATTCCTCTGATAAAATAACATAACCTATGCGAGCATAATTTTAAGGAGATACAGTCTTTGATCTATCATAAATTAAGAAAAAGCGGCCGTGTCAAGTATTGCAAGCGACGGAAAAATACTTTTAAAATTTTCCTTTTATTTTTCGCGGGAGAACAAATGACGTTAGTTGATGATGGTTTGGAGTTCAAAAATTCACAAATATTGAGATTAATTTAAATGTTGCAGGTTTCTTGATCGCCAAATTTAGTATGAATTGTAGAGGAAGGGGCAAAAAATCCACTCAGATATGAGAAAAAACATTTAATTTCGCATATTTAAAAATTTTATGATCAGTAAGTCTGTAACTTTTAAAATAATCGCAAAATTTGCGAATTTGCATATACACATACATATTAAAATGTAATATACCAAGCGTCCAAGTTCGAGTGCTGTATTCGTCCGTCGATTCATTGCACCGAAGCCGCGCCTCTCCACAGTTCGACTAATTCTATCTTTTCACTGATTGAAGCGTTCGGACTTGGATGCTCGGTATATATTAATGCATATTATATTACGATGTAATTTTTACATTTGCGAATCTCACATAGGGGCTTAACCGTGTCTT
This sequence comes from Phyllotreta striolata, assembly GCA_918026865.1. Lineage (NCBI taxonomy): Eukaryota > Metazoa > Arthropoda > Insecta > Coleoptera > Chrysomelidae > Phyllotreta > Phyllotreta striolata. Next base: position 4,140,002 of record OU900094.1, on the reverse strand, counting down.
AGAAAAGGGCTGCTTTTGGTTCGAACGAGATCCAGTATGATCGTATATTCGATGGGGGTAAGGGAGCTAATTGATGGCGGTTGAAGCCGCAAGAGATTAGAAAGAAAAATTGTTCTCATTCGGGACGATTTCCGGTTTTTAGAAAAGCTGAATTATATCTGTAGAATAATTATAACCTGCAATAGCGTCGAACGGCTATTTTATTCTGCAAATTTACATACCAGTTGGAAATTTCTTATTTTAATGGACGGTGAAATGAATTTACGAACGTAACCGTACGTGTTTGTTTATTGTGAATTATTTTTAGTGGAACAGTGGAACATTCAAATTATGAATGGATGACAAATCTGTTAATTAATGTCCTATTTTGTTAATCGATAGCCATTTTTTTAACTCAAAACATGCTATTAAAAATTGATTCTTGATGGACAAACACGTTATTTTAGTGTAAACAATTCAATTTAACTCATGGTAAAAATCAGAGAATAGCGAACACATGTATTCGCTATTCTCTGGTAAAAATCATGTACATTTTTATTTATAATGTTCTAATCCAACTATTTTTTTTGATTTCCGCCAACAAGTTATTAAATCCAGCTTGTCTCAAAAGGTAGAAATGATTGAATTATTAGTTTTATTGGCCGATTTTTTAATAAAAAATAATATCTTATATTAACGATCGTAATTCAGTTCAATTACATGTTACTATTGATTACCAAAAGTTATCAATTAACCCTAGATACTTTACTAGATTGGATTTTGTGTACACAAGCATTCGGAAAACCCTACTATCCATGTAGATCGCTTTTGGTTATTATATTATTACAAAAAGTTATCCCTCCTGAAAGTGGAAGAACCCTCGGGGAAGCTAGTATTTAACAGGACGCCTTCCCGATATCCCAAATTAATTAAAATGTTGGAGTTTCGGTGCGGATTCGTTTCGCAAATTTGACGAAACTCTTTTAATCAAACACGAATTTAATAAACATAATCGTCTGAATATTATTTCGCGAAATTATCGAATTATTCTTAACCGGGGCGTCCATCGAAAGGCCCTTAACTCGAGGCCTTCTTCAATTATATTCGAAAATTATAAGAATCAAAATAAAAATAGAAATTCTCAGACCCTGATGATCCGAATAATATAAGGATGTTGTACAATTTTGTTGTTATTATTAAATACACGTTATCTCAAAAAACACCGATTTTCTCAAAATATTTAGATGCAACGATACAACTTTTTCTTTGATGAAAAATAGTCAAATAATTGCCAAACAAGCCTGTGAAAACCGCATCTCGATATCCCCTTCCTAAACTAAAATATATCTAAAAAAGAAAAAATCAAGAAAATGCGTATATTTTTGATGTACTACCAATATAAAAGCTTCTAATTAGCGTTGTTCCATCCACAAAAGTAATCAATTTATTAATAATCTTCAATTAAATCAAGTAATTCGATTAATTAATCTTCTACTTTTAAAAATCAAGATGGCGGATACTCCCCCTAGCGGCCATTTTAGAGACTTAAAAAGTTTTTCCAGCATTTTCTTTTGGCCAATTTAGTCATAAGATTTTTTACCGCAAGTCTCTATGACAATTAGTTTGCGAGATATGGCCGAGAGCCATCCTAATTTGGCCACCCTGTACACAAAGAAAACTTTTCTATTTTATATTCATTTTTGATGCACTTCTAAAGACTTCTAAAGACCACTTCTAAAGACAACTTTGACTTCTCAAGACCTGTGTTCGGTTGGCTTCGTGAAACAATCATTAAAAGAACATACTAAATTAAAGGAATTATTATAAATATCTACCAATGCTTGCACTTATAATTGTTTCAAATTTAAACTTTTGCATAATATTTTTATTATACATTTTGAATTTGAATCTAATTGTAAATTAGATTCTAATCCTAAATATTCCCAAAAATTTTTTCGTCATCACAAAAAATCCCACTGGATTTCGATTCAACCGGTACCTATTATTATTAAATTCGTTTCAACCAAACTAACTCCAGGTTGGTCGCTCGAGAAAACATGCACCTAAAAAATCCGGTACTGCTTCAATTTCGCCAAATCCGCATCACCAGCTGACTGTCCGATATATGGTTAATGATGCTCGGTCAACATCCAATTTCGAGTTCATCGCGTTTAATTTGTTTAGTTCGGAAAACCGGACAAACCGGCGCGTTCGCTCTGACGGATGTCTAATCGACCGTTTCATTTAATATGGCCCAAATTGCTCAAATTCTTCACAAAAACTGACGATAACAAAAGAAACACTGATCGATTCCGATAGTGTAGGTACCTAACTAAAGAGCAAAGATAACGTCACAAAGTCAGAGTCAATGTGAATGGAAAAATCCTGACCCATCAACCATATTTCCCTGACATAGCCTCATTCGGTTTCCATCTGCTCCGTATTTTTTCTTTCGACAGGAGAAGCATGTAATCATATAAGAAATAAAACAAGAAGTTATTTTTTTTCAAGATAGAGTGAGACTTCAGAGAGAGAAATTCTAATGAATTTTATATAATTATAAAATATCCCATTATTTACGTGTAATAATCTATCTATTAGGTACCTATTGGATATGTCCAGTAGTATTAAATAAATACTTAAAATATGGTCGAAATGAATTTCAGGTCACTTGATTTTATTGTTTTTCGTTATATTTCTTGATCCTCTGTCATACAGGATGTAACAAAACGGTGGATCATTAATTCTACCGAAAAGAATGAACATTCATAGGAAAATCTGCGAGTATATAAAAACCTAGAATTCTAGAGATTTTCCTAGTTTATTTTCTAGAGATTCGTAACGAAACCATCGGAGAAACAATAAAATTCTCTTTTCGATTTTCGAAGACGAGCCCGTCTCCTCAGTATACAGAGTGTCTCATAACTTGATACTTTTTTTTAACTGCGTATAGATCTTTTAATTCTAAGCAACTTTTTGATGTAAATTTTTTTAATATTTTGGAAAATAAGAGAGCATGTTTTTGGTTCTTAATTATTAAAAAGTTAGTTAATACGGCACTGTTCATTAAATGTTAAAAGAACTGCTCAAATTTGTCGCCATTTTGATTGATTATCATTAATTATTAGATATTTTTTTACACCTGTATGGTAATGGCAGGTACGTATTGGAAAATATTCGAAATTTAAAGAAATTTTAATGTCCATCAAAATAGATTTTTGTTTAATTATATCAAGTACTTTAAAAGATATTTAGGAAAAACCTATTTCCAGCGGCACACTTTAGGGACGCATATCTTCGTAGGGAGGGCCTGTAGGCCTGTATTGTATTTTATACAATACCGATTCGAATGACCGTTAAGTAATAGGAAAACATGATTTCGCCATATGAAATTTTCTGCAAAGGAAATGTTTCCGGAAATTACTGTGTGCACGTAGGTAAAAAATGAATTTATAAAAGTCGAAAATATCAATTTCCGAAAATAAATTGACAGCAAGCACTCTAAAGTAAAATGCCTGATCCGTAGAAACTTTCCTCTTAGCTCTTACCTCTTATATATTTCCTCTAACTCTTACATATTTTTTACTAAAACTGATCATGAAAAAAGGATGGGAATACTTTCTCGGCGATATTATATGAAAATCCCAAGAGTAAGTATAAATGACACCAATTCTTAGAAAATATAATAAAAGGGGGACATTTTTTGCATGTTTTCGCATGTTTTCGTTCAATAAGTAATTCGTTTCAAAGAAACTGTTCTTAAAGTGTTTTAAGGTACAAATTTACCGTTATCCGTTTAGTTTATTAAAATTATAAAAAAAAACAATGAAATATTCAATAGGATATTAGAGAAGAATATTAGAAGAATATTAGAGGAAGTGTTCCATATATAGACACTATAGGCACTTTTCTCAATAAAAAGTCTAATTTTAAATTTGAATCAGCTTTATTTATATTAAGCAATTCCTTAAACATTTACTTAAGAAAAACTCGTAATAAAATGTAATAAAATTCTCCAAAAAAACAAAATCTTTAAAATAAACAACATTTTTTAAAGTATATCATTTTTATGATGACTTTTAGAAAATGACCATAATATGGACCACATCCAGATTTTTCCATTTCTAGAATATAAATGACTAAATTATCTTCCAATTGACTCGGTAATATTGATTGTCTCCCAAGTTTTTGGATGGTGATATCATTAAGTGATTTGTTTTGGGTGTATGTTGTGGAAGCATTCAAAAAGCCCATTTTCTTTTTTCGTGCATTTTTAATTGCCTCCTCCATTGCGTTTTTATCCCATGCTTGTCTGGTCTTCTCTATTAATTTAGAAGCCACTCAAGAATATAAAAATAAATTTTTAGCCACTCCATATTTAAAACGTGCCACTGTTTCATATTGTGGTACTCATTTTTAAATTATTATTTTTTTCAGAAAATTGAAATATTATAGAATATTGAAACTTAATACAATTAATTGCAACATGATTTACCTTCCTCGTGGTCTTATCTACATTCACATAAAATTGTATTTTTTGGATTAAAAAACTTCCAAAGTTTGCTAGAAAATTAGATCGCGCGGTGCAGAAAACTAAAAAAGGCTGTCAAGGGAGGAGTGATGCTTAGTGTGTGATGATTATTTACCAGATAAAAAGTGCGTTCTTCTTAAAAAGGCTGTGGTCCATATTATAAGACCGGTTCACATTTGGCGCACTTACTCTATTAAAAGAGAAGAAATCTAAAATATTGGGGCTTTCCAAAGAATAGAAGCGAAAAAATAATTTCGTTCATCAATTAGTGTATCGGTCCAGATCGCAGATTTACAATACTAACAATAAGAAAATAGATTTGTTTTGACTGGATCAATCCGGTGTGGTGCGAGCACATTTCCGTAGGTCATACGAATACTTTTCCTCCGGAATTTCCATCAGTACGTTCATCAAGGGATAAGGAAATAGCCGATTTACCTAACCTGCTTTGCAAATGCTGCTTAAGGAATTAGATGTGTTCTTTTTCTCCTACTGGTGCAGGATCGTTATATCGGTATAAGTGCTATACAGGGTGTCCCACGATGAGTTAAAATTATGTGTATATTGGAAACTACTTATCCGATTTAAATAATATTTGGTATGTATATGTTACGCAATAAGACAAACCTCTTAAAATATTTTGACAGTCGTACCACTTTCGGATATACCGGAAGTAGGCGTCAACTTTGTTATTTCAAATGGAACACCCTGTATATTAATATATTTTCAAAATCTACGTAAAATTTTAGGGCCTTTTTGTCTAAAACATTCTTTCAAAAATGGATATTTTATGAATTATTAATTTTTGTTTGAAAAATTTGACCAATGCAGACCGTTATGAATTGTTTTTTTACGGAATCCCCTTAAAGATATAGGAATTGTTTTTGTAGGGTGGTTACTAGAAAGGTCAGAGGTATTTGAACCCGTTGAAAAACTTTTTATTTTATACAGGGTGTGTACAAAGCAAGCGTAATGTTGAACTTCAAAAATATCAAATATCTTTATTTTTTTAATGTAACCACCCAGTTTTTTCTATTTAAATGAAATCAGCGGTATAAAATAAGGGAAGTTCATGCTTACTTCCCTATACCTAAACCTAATAGTTTTGAAGATATTAAAATTTTACATAAAACTTACTTTTCGGCCTTATTCCTAAATAACTCGGTTTTACAAGTTGGCCATGTAATATCATACAAGTACCAGAATTTACATGGTCAACTTTTAAAACCTATTTAATTGAAAATCAGGCAGAAATGTAAGTTCATAGTATCAACAAAAATAACGCGTTTAATTATTTACGAGAATGTTTAAGGCGTTAAAAAGTTTTCCAAACAGCTAGTTGACCAATTGTCGAATTACTTCTTTTTCCCTTCCTTTTTAACGCTAATTTTCTTATTGCCTTCTCTGTTTTGGTAACTTTTCTATTCTTTTGGGTAAACAGAGCGACCAACCTATTGAAAAGTAGGTACATTGTTCAGTTTCGACTTTCGATTGTATTCTTATTCTTGTTAAGATAATTCAAAACAAACGCTAAAAACTTTTATTCATGATAAGCCAAACAAAAAAATCCGGAACCTCTACATTAAAATTTCCTAATTGTCCCGGGTATGTTGAATATTTATGCCCTTCGTGATATTCGGGAATATTCTGTTAACAATCCTTATAATGTCATCGCCGTTTCGCCGGCGAAAGAGCCGAATCCGCATAAATTTTTGTACCGAGCTTAATCAACGTCAGCGAAGTTTGCTTCTTGAGTCGCCATTCAATTAAACAAGGAGTAGAGGGAGTATAGATATTATTTTGGTCTATGAGGATCGGGTGATCGAGGTTTTTTTTTTGTTGTTACTTAATCCGACCCTGGGAGGTAGAAGGTTGTACACAGATAACACGTACGAGCGTCTCTGTAATAATTAAGCTGTAGAATAAAAACAAGCTGCAGCTGTAGAGCATAAATAATATTGTAACCTGATCTTTTTGTTTTCTACGAGTTCATAAGCTCCCAAACAAAGGATCTTTGCACAGTCGATACGAACAATATCTCTCTTTATTATATTTGTATAATTACTACAATTTGAAATGAGTTGCACTGCAGAATGGTGACAACAATATAAGAAATTATTAAACTGAAAACAAAGCGAAACATGACAAGTGAAGTAAAAATAATTAATTAATTTAAATTAAACGTAAAGAATGTAGTAAATGTTGAAATTCTATAATGAAGTTCAATGCGAATTACAGCTTAGGAAAGTTCAAAAAAATTTTCCGGCATTACAATTCGAAAATCGAGAAATCTATTTCACTCAAAAACATTCTAAACTAATCGTGTAAATGTTAATTTTATAATTTTTCCAGATGCAAATCGCAATTTTCCATTACAGTATGTCGATCGGTCCATCATCCTACTGCCCGTTACAAGGATCATTAACTCCACAGGATCGGAATCAGGATAACGATTGATTTCGATCTGAAACGGTTGACTGATTCGTCGACGATACAGATATACCGCACATCCGGAGCACATCCGAAATCGGTTGTCAAAGATTCCGGGATATCTTCTGATATCGGATATCGATGATGCGATTGTTAGTCATTCGATTTGATTTGCCGAGACTAACGAAAAATGGATAAAAGATAAAAAAACATAGTCCAAAAATAAATGCTATGCAGATTAATCTCCTATCAAGGATATAAGTAAGGGTAAAACTAAATGTCTAGTAATTCAATCCACTTTGCAGGTTAAAAAATATATGTCTCAAATGATCGTAAATTCACCAAACGGTATATACAGTGAGGACCAAAAGTCCGTCGCCCCCCCTTTAACTTTAGTTAACATTTAGTTTTAACCCCCGGGCATATTGATACATTTAAAAATTAATTCTGAACATACTATAAAATGTGTCAATTATTTGTTGCTATGGTTTCTTGGCTCTGACATTTATTTGTCGAATTTAAAGTTGATGAAATTGACAGTTTTTTCGTTTAAAGGACGAGCCATTGATGAAAAAATACTAATATTTTTAGTTTGCTAATTTTACCGATGTCGTAATTTCAAAATTATAAAAGTTACCAATGACGAACACTTTAATTGGAAAACCCTTTATATTTTTCGGCTTTTTTTAGGTGATTCATTTCTCTTCTCCCGGGCGCATAATCTAAGCGTTACCTGTTTTCCGGATTTTCCGTTCATGTAATACACACCTATTTATTCGTATCTCTAAACATGGACAACAAATAATTCCTGGGATATTCGAAAGTTTCGTCTTGAAAAGTCCTCGCGTTACTCGAAAGCAGATCAATCAGAAAAGTTGGAGAGTTCTTTTCTTATCGTATCGCGAAATAATAGGGAAAACTAAACCTGTTGATCGAAAAGGATCGAATCATAGACAATACAGCAGGAAGTTTTAAATGTTACAATAATAATGTTTGAGTTGTTTATCGCACAGTGGCATCTTCTTTATTTAAACGTTTATTTAATTTAAGAAACGTTGTCATCTATCGTGCTATAAAGTACATGTTTAAAAATGTACAGGAATTCGAAGAAAACCGATAGAAACCGAGGAAAAAGAAGTAAAACCCTAAAGGGATTATTTTCCACTCCATTTATCATTCAACACCGACAATTTATGGTGATCATGGTGATTATAAATGGTTAAATTTTGATAATTTTAAATAAGGGTAAGTTAAATTTAAATAATTATAATTAGAACATTTTTATGTTATGTTATTTTTATGTTATGATATTGTGTCTTTTAATAATCTCGAAAATATATTAAAAGCTCGTTTTAAGCGGAAATAATCGGGCGCGGAGAATCTGCGAAATTTAACGCACCCGATGACATACATACAGAGTGTGTCCCAACGATGGCCCATTAGAAGTATCTGGAAAAGTAGTGGTAATTAAAATTTGAAAATTTATGTACAAACACTTAATCGATTTTTTACCGAAAATCTTTATGACAATTAGTTTGCGAGATATTGCCGAGAGCCATTCTTAGAGGACCACCCTGTACCTATAATGCTATTTGATCAAAAATTTTACTCTTTTATAAAAACACTTAAACCAATTTTTCATTTAATCAAAATTTTTTACTAAGAATCAAATGTTTCATGAAATTAATTAACACGAATTAACAATCGTAAATGAAATTTTTCAATTGTAATTAAACTTAAAGGAAAATTAATTTTAAAACCGATCGATTTTCTTGATTTAAATTTACAAAAACACTAATTTTACATTTTTTTAAATTTTGGTTTTCGCCAATATTTTATTGAATCATTTTAAAGAACGTAGAAATACACAAAAAAATCATGTTATTAACGGTAGCCGTCATTATTTATTAAACCGGAAAGTGTTTTTGATGTCTTTCATCCCTCTAATGCCTTTCAATATAGCACTTCCGATATAACGATCATGCACCACTAGAAAAAAAAAGGAACACATCTAATTCCTTAAGCAGCATTGGCAAAGCAGGTTAGGTAAATCGGCTATTTCCTTATCCTTTGATGAACGTACTGATGGAAATTCCGGAGGAAAAGTATTCGTACGGAAGTGACCTACGGAAATGTGCGCGCACTACACTGGATTGATCCAGTTGAAACAAATTTATTTTCTTAGTATTGTAAATCTGCGATCTGACCGATACACTGATTGATGAACGAAATTATTTTTTCGCTTCAATTCTTTGGAAAACCCCGATATTTTTTAGAAGATTTTTTCTCTTTTAATAGAGTAAGTGCGCCAAATATTGACCGGTCTTATAATACGGACCACCGCTATTTTAAGAAGAACGCGCTTTATATCGGGTAAATGATCATGAAACACTTAAGGATCACTCCTCTCTTGACCTATTTGTCGCTTGCAGTGATCCAGGTTGCACACATAAATTTACGATAGCCTTTTTTAGTTTTCTGCAACGCGCGATCTAATTTTCTAGCGAACTTTGGAAGTTTTAACTCAAAAAAATACAATTTTATGTAAAAGTGGATAAAACCACGAGGAAGGTGAGTCATGTTGCAATTAATTGTATAAAGTTTTAATATCCTATAATATACAAATTTTCTGAAAAAAAAAATAATAATCTCTAAATGAGTAAGTATCACAATATGGACCAATGGCACGTTTAAAATATAGAGTGGCTAAAAATGAATTTTTATGTTCTGGAATGGCTTCTAAAACAATAGAGAAGACTAGACAAGCATGGGATAAAAACGCAATGAAGGAGGCAATTAAAAATGCACGAAAAAAGAAAATGGGCTCTTTGAATGCTTCCACAACATACACCCAAAACAAATCACTTAATGATATCACCATCCAAAAACTTGGGAGACAATCAATATTACCGAGTCAATTGAAAGATGATTTAGTCATTTATATTCTAGAAATGGAAAAATCTGGATGTGGTCCATATTATGATCATTTTCTGAAAGTTCATATACTTTGGAAAATGTTATTTATTTCAAAGATTTTGTTTTTTTGGAGAATTTTATTATGAGTTTTTCTTAACTAAATGGTTAAGGAATTGTTTAATATAAATAAAGCTAATTAAAATTTAAAATTCGACTTTTTATTGAGAAAAGTGTTTGATGGTCCATATATGGCTTGATATTTCCTCTACCTATCCCTTGACTCTCTAAAATTCTCCATCCTTTGCGTAATTAATCACTTCAGGATCGAAATTGTTCGCTGATGAAAATATAAGAAGCAAAGTTGGAGCGACATGAACGTAGTAAGTTTTGTACAGAAACCGTATTTAATTAGACCTATATTAAAGAGAAATTTAATTAACTAATTGATCGAAATTAATTAAACGGGCGAATCACAAATTCAACAATTAATATGTAGTGCATTTAAAGCTGCAGAGTTCACTAACTAACCGAGTTTGTGTCTTCCTAGAATCAATTGTATTAAGTGGAAAAAAGTAGAATTAATAAAACGAAATGTCACTTAATATTAAAAAAATACATTTCTACTTTATCCTTAATTAATTTGTTTTATAAGTTGTAACATCGCATTACATCTTTCTAAGCAGACAATATTGCCGTTGCTACTTTTAATATTCTGTAAGACTAAATAAAGTTATGACAATGTGTTATGTATTTTATTCGTTTGAATTGAAAGTGAAAAATCCCTTTAAGCATTTATGGACGGTAAGAAGGATTCGAAGCGAAGTGTTGGAAAACAGATTCCAGTCGCGATTTCTCGCTGAGCGCGATATCAGTCCGGGCTTTTTTTACATCGCTTTCTGATACCCTTTTAGTAGAATTTATACGGGCTTTAAGAGAAAACGCATTACACTCAACGGAATAAATTTCATCTGGATGGGCCACAGTGGCAGCGACCCACGCTGATTTTAATTGTAAAAACGTTGAGATTTTGTTTGATATGCCAATGGGTGTTTCAAATGATTTTCCACGAAATTCCCCTGTCTCATTGTCAGATTAAAAAGGCCAATGAATTTAGATCTGGAAAGCAAATCTGGAAAAGCATTAAATAGATATTTAAATATGAAATAAATATTTAAATATTCATATTTAAATATGAAAACTTTACAATATGACAGAAATAGAAACATCTGAATTAACACCGAAATAGTTAAGGTAGGGTAGGGAATACCCACTTTACCACTTTACTAGTGTAAAATCAAAGAATTTTTTGCTAAATAACTTATATCATAGATTTTTTTGCTCCCATATAAAACTCAAATTACTTAATTAAATTAAATTTCTGTATTAATAATTAAAAAAACTGCTTTAACATCGAGTGTTATCCACTAAAAGTTAAAAAGTATTTGAACTCGAGTGAATGAACCAAAATTTTGTACAAGATATACTATACGAGTACATACATAAATGTGTATAAAGATAATGTGAAGTAATAGTGGGAATTTAATTAAGTAGGTGTCTGTAACCGTGAAACGTGCCAATTAAAAAGTAAATAGAAACGAAAAAGGAACTACCTTATGCAACACGTAATTATTATTCTTTTCGTGGTGTCCCGTAAGAACGAAAAGAAGCCCTACCGAAAACGCTGTAAGGATGATCTCCGAAGCTTTGGAGGGATTTATTAAAGGTCCCATGCACGTCTAGCGCCGACACTCTCTCCAAATCCCTACCATTTATTAAAAGTCCTAAACAAACTGTAGTTGTGGACCAGCCGGGTTGACTGATTTCTTCTTTTTATCGTTATTTGGTAAAATAAACGATATGTTTCGGCATTCGTGCAAGGTGGTGTCTTGTTATCTTTAGTTTAAACCTTGGAAGATGGGTTAAAAATTTCCATAACTCATCCAATGTAGCTTGGCAGTTAAAAATTGTATGGATGGATGGATAGTACAAATGTAGATATATTATTTGTAAAGTTTGGAAAATGAGCATAATATGAACACGATGCCCTATTAAATGTACATATTAATTTATTCTACTCCTCATTGCAAATCTTACAATACTGGGTGTCCCACGATGAGTTAAAACTATCTGTATATAGGAAACTACTTACCTGATTTCAATAATATTTGCTAAGTCTATGCTATGCAATATGACGAACCTCTTAAAATTCTTTTTAACAGTCGTACCACTTCCAGATATACAGATATACCAGAAGTAGACGTCAACTTTGTTATTTCAAATGGAACGCCCTAAATATGAATCTAAATACGATTGAAATCTAAATTTTTTCACTTTTTTAAATGAAACCACCCATTTTTTTTAATTTTATTGAAATCAGCGGTAAAAAATGAGTGAAGTTCATATTTACTTCCCTATACCTAAACCTAATAGTTTTGAAGATATTAAAAATTTTATATAAAACAAAATATATATTATATACAGTGCATTTCTTTAATGTCCCCCCCCCCTTTTATTTTTTGAACGGATCAACTTAGAAAATTGAAATTTGGGATAATGAAACTAATGCATGATTACTATATTTTGGAGTAAAATTGACAGACGAAAATTTCAAGATGGCGACTGGGCGCCATCTTGGAAAATAAATTTAAATGGAAAGGGGGGTCTTGTGATACATCATTTTGAAGCTCCTGACAAATACTCTACAACCCTGGAATATAAAGTCAATATCTGCACCCATTTCAAAATGGCGGACATTTAATAATTACCTGAATAAATCGACGTTTAACGTCATAATTTAAGGAATACGCTGAGTTCTGTTCAAAAAAGCTCGAAATGGGTTGCCTTGAACTTCTTGATACAAGAACAGCCTATCCGAACATTTTCGAACATAGTAACGTCGATATTTTTACAAATATCTGTAATTATTTCTCGTATATCCAATATTGAAGCAGGTTTAGTTTCGTACACATTTTGCTTCAAATAGCCCCATAAAAAAGGTGTCAAATCTGGTCAAATTCTGGTCAAATCCATTCCGTAGGACCTCGACGACCAATCCAACGATCCAACGACCAGGGAAAATAGCATCCAAATAGTTCATTACTTGTCTGGAGTAATGTGGTGGTGCTCCATCTTCCAATGGACGAGAATTGGCCATTTTAGAGTTAGTTGACGTGCTACCTAACTGCAATGAGAACTAAACAACCGAAAACTAAATGAAAATACTTTGAACACCAGGAAAATCGAAAACTAAAGTGAATATTTTGAACACCAGGAAAACCAAAAACTAAATGAGCATATTTTGACTAAACCATTAATGTTCGTTGTCGTACTTAAATTTTTTGGAATTTTTTTAACCAAAAATAACCTGTCAAACCTTATCGGTTTCCTGGGATTGCTGTTTGCCATAGAAAAACAAATATTTCTAGAAAAATTGATATTATTTTGTTTGTATTCAGGTAATTATTAAATGTTCCGCCATTTTGTAGCAGGTGCAGATATTGACTTTATATTTCAGGGTTGTAGAGTATTTGTCAGGAGCTTCAAAATGATGTATCACAAGACACCCCTTTCCATTTAAATTTATTTCCCAAGATGGCGCCCAGTCGCCATCTTGAAATTTTCATCTGTCAATTTTACTCCAAAATATAGTAATCATGCATTAGTTCCATTATCCCAAATTTCAATTTTCTAAGTTGATCCGTTCAAAAAATAAAAGGGGGGGGGGACATTAAAGAAATGCACTGTATATAATAATATTTTATATAAAGCAAAATACACAAATAAGCTGAGTTCAGTTCAGAAGATGCTAGAAAGGGTTGCCTTGAACTTCTTGACATAAGAACAGCCTATCCGAACATTTTCGAACATAGTAACGTCGATATTTCTACAAATATCTGTAATTCTTTTTCGTATATCCAATATTGAAGCAGGTTCAGTTTCGTACACTTTTTGCTTCAAATAGCCCTATAAAAAAAGTCTAAAGTTGTCAAATGTGGCGAGCGGACTGGCCATTCCGTAAGACCTCGACAAATAGCATCCAAACAGTTTCTTACTTGTCTGGAGTAATGTGGTGGTGCTCCATCTTGTTGGAATACAATATCCATATCAAATTCATTAAAACTTGTTTCAACGATTTCGTTGATTAAAGGCTCAACAGTAGTTTCCAACATATTCAAATATAGTTCCCCTGTTAAATTTTGTTCAATGAACCGGGGTCCTACAATATGGTTTCCCAATATTCCTGCCCAAACGTTAATTTTTTCTGGATATTTTATATGAGTTTCCCGGAAAATGTGAGGGTTGGTGTCACTCCAATAACGGCAATTTTGTCTATGAATATTGCCATTGAAAAAAAATGCACATTCGTCACAAAAATAAATATTGTGGAGATAGGTAGGATGCCTTGCAATTGTTTCCGTCATATTTTCGCAGAATTCTATCCACCCTGTAAGCAGTATGATTAAAATTGACATTTGTACATTTTCAGGATATTTGCAATGTTGTGAAACCTGAAATTTATTTAAAATGTGCAGTTTAAAAAGATCTACAACTTTTGTGATGAAGTTTTTTTGATATCTTCTACAATAACAGATATATTGAGCTTTTCCATACTAATGTGCCACCCTGTATACATATAAAAAGTAGATAATAATAAAACATGAAACGTTATCCCGTTGCCATTAAATTCAAGAAGGCGATTAATTTTATAATTAATTTTATAAGATTTTTTTGCAATATACTATTGTTTTCGCTCTATCATATCGTTTGTCTTATAGGAAAGCCCGGAAAAGTGTAACTTGCGATGTAATTTCACCACTAATTAATTCGATGTATGTGTGTGTCTGTGTGTGTGTGGTAATAGATGCCTCCATTAATTTACGACATTATGTCTTTACACATAGCCAAGCTTAATTAGCCGTGGACGGAGCCTCCGGGATACGAGGCTAACTCCCGGACTACGATAGCCCTGCTGGAGTAAGGATACACTACTCCAATGAACTTAGAGGATAGCACAACTCGTGGGAATTACATAGAATTAAAATTAAAAAAAAAAAATACAAATTGTAGGGCCGAAGGACGAAATGTAATAAATCTAAACGGTAAAGATAAGAAATATGAGGAAGAGAAGCACGATGAGAAATATGAGGAAGATGAGGAAGATGAGGAAGATGAGGAAGATGAGGAAGATGAGGAAGATGAGGAAGATGAGGAAAATGAGGAAGATGAGGAAGATGAGGAAGATGAAGAAGATGAGGAAGATGAGGAAGATGAGGAAGATGAGAAAGATGAGGAAGATGATGAAGATAAGGAAAATGAGGAAGATGATGAAGATGAGGAAGGAAGATGAGGAAGATGAGAAAAATGAGGAATATGAAGAGAAGATATATGAATATGATATAGGAATATGAGAAAGATATTATCCCACGTATAACGCGTATTAAGTAGAGTCGAAAGAGAATATTGCGGGATGTCGGTTTTTTTTTCGATGTGAATTGTTGACTATTTATTGCTGATTTTTTGCTAATTTCTTGATTATTTCTTGCTGATTTCTACCTGAATTTTTGCTGATTTTTTGCTGATTTTTTTCTGATTTCTTGCTGATTTTTTGCTGATTTCTTGCTGATTTTTTGCTTATTTTTTGCTGATTTCTTGCTTATTTCTTAATAATTTCTAGATGATTTCTTGATGATTTTTTGTTGATTTCTTGCTCATTTCTTGATGATTTCTTGATGATTTCTTGCTTATTTCTTGCTAATTTCTTGCTGATTCCTTCCTGATTTCTTGCGAAATCACCAATCATCTCTCTAAAAGACCGAATAACCGAATAATAATAAATATTTAGAGAGGTAGGGATAATTTAGGGTTAATTATGGTTAGATCAGGTACGTGTGTGTACCAAATATTTCCACCCCTATTGATTTATTACCGGCAATTTCTCATCGGGTAGCCAGATTAATAAACGTAGGTATCAATCTGTACCGAACACTTTTTAGTTAAAATCTAATTTAGATATTATTTTGATTTATCAAAATTACAAGATTCGAAATGTCATTACATGGTTTCATCTCTTTTATAGACAAGTAACCGATTAGCAAGACACCATACAATTATGTAAAATTCGAGTGTATCGAATAAATATTTCTATAAATAATGCAGATACATATTTCAGATGAGTTTTTTAGAAAAAAAAAGGGCGCTCCACAAATTTGTACTACTGTAAAACATCCAAATCGTAACTTAACAGATTTAGAGTTTTCACAAAAATGTATTTGTTGTTAAAAATAGTTTTTTCCTTATAGAATAGCTTTCAAAAAAGTTTTTATAAAAATACAATATCTATTTACATATAAGATGGAGAAACTTTTTTTCTATAACTGTGCAAGCATTATTTTTTTAATAATGAGTATGAGTATACGTTAAGGAATCGTTGATCTACCAGTATTTGTTAATATTAATTAATGAGATAGTTCTCTTTTTGGCATCGCCGCCTACAAAAAAAAATTTAAATTAAAAAATGACAACCTATTTAGCTCTAAATTAATCCGATTTAATCCCACTTAAATATCAATTGTCAGCTCTTTGCTTACTTGAAGTGAACAAATGGAATATAAATTAGTTTGCTTATGCGCTGTTATACTGAGTAAAAGTTTGAGTGCATTTTCTTAAACTACTGCTAAATTGTAGTATGATTTTTTCATTATTTTCGATAGTGGATAATTTGAAAATCATTTCTATTAGAATAATTAGCTATGAATAGTAATTGCCGTGTTAAAAATGTAGGTATAAAAATTTTAAAAAGGGTATAATTAATATAACGCATTATCAAAAATTACAAAAAGGCAATTAAGGGGACCGTCAGATCGTGATTAAGTTATAAAATAACATTCTATTTGATAACCTTATCAATTTATAAAAGGGGTTTCTGTTCGGAATTTTATACTATTTACTAAAAACGCTTCTATTTTAATTCCACTCAGAAAATTTAGCATTTTTGTGTATTGCAAATATGAATTTTCAATAAACGGTAAGAAAAGTTTGAACTAGAAATCATCCACTGCAGTTAGTCATGCCTAATAAACTAAAACGATTAAATCGAGTCACAAAGGGCTCGGGAAAAAGTAAAATCCATCCCATTTCTGATCAGAATTTCAACTGGTTGCCGGCTTGATTCCTTTTATTCAAGCAGAAATTAATTTTCAATGGTAAATTATTTCGGCTCCACTGTTTATGAAGTAAAATACTTGATTTACACACAATGGCGGATTACATCCTTGCCTTTTCGTTTAGTATTATATCATTTGGGGTGCGAATAAAGGGGAAATTTCGTGTTTCTATTGTCTAACCCTTATTCGTAATCAATGAAGATCTAAAATATCTAAAATATCGAATTTTCGAATTTCACAGCATGCACAATATTCCCGATTTAAATTTTTCTCGTTAAGATTTGTGAAATTTATCAATAACTGGTACCCAATTTCAGTTTGTGTAGAACTTTTAATAAATGATACGGAGTATTTAGCGACAGTATTGGAGCTCGCTTTCCTTCAGGATTTTTTTTAAATGTCTTTAATTTACATTGCATCGTAGACATTAATAATAAATAACGAAGTGACTGCGTTTGCGAGTGCACTATCCATTAGGTGTTGGACTAAAAAAAATATTCAATTACCTAACTCTATAATTTCGGATTGCAAAAAATAGTGAACTACTTTCAAACTAAATCTTATGAACCCAATCATTTTTTTAAATTTGAAACTCTTTTGGTCCCAAAAGGCTTATTGTTTTAGCCGGTTTTATCAGTTCTTTTTATATAAAACAGACAAAAGTTTTAATGTATTTTTCACACTAACGAATCCACAACATTGTGGATTAAAAATTGTTTTAGATATTATTATTATTAGATTAGCTCAACAGGAGAATATTACAGATATTGCAAATATGCATCTGTATGCAGATACATAGCTTTCGATATAAAATTAAAACGGTGTGCCTGTTTTCCGAATAATACAGCTTAACGGAATTACAATAAATTGGTGTAAATAAACTGGTTGAAAATAAATAGGCATACATTTAATCCCCAAAACGAGTTACAGGACGTGTTAACTTTTTCACAGCATAATCGTTAACAGGGCGACATTCTGCCCTTTCTGTCCGAAACACTCTTGCTGCACAAATACATTGACTGTTTATCCGAGTTTATACGAGAATGGCGGATTTATATGGATTAATTACATCCGCTATATCCGCTTTTTTACTAGCATAGTTTTACAATATTTTATTGCCACGATACCCTTTTATAGCACGCGTTAATAATTTTTTAACCCCTAAAAGCTTTAAAAATCTTAAACGATGTACGCCGAAGGATTTGACACTAGACCAATACCATATTAATTTAACGGCATTCAGTCAATGAGTTCCATTTTCAGTTAATTTGTTCACGATTTTTCTTCATGATCTTCGTATTTCTACACCGATAAATAATCAAAAGAGGTCCAAACGCCTAGGGATGGTAACTTTACTCGTCGAGTTGATTTGTGAATGGTCGTTCAGACATTTTCGTGATGGACTTTTCCAAACAGAAAACTTTTTCTGTCCCTGGTCTCGCTATAACAATGACAAATTATGAAACAAACCAACTTCTGCGTCACAATCTAATCAACTAACTCTGTTCAAACTTACATGCTCTCATATACATATAGCACCCTTGTTTAGTTTATTGAGATAGGTACGTTAATTCCCAAGTTTTTTTTCCATATACAAATTACATTACAAAAATATTTGAAAACAGCATAAAAACTAAACATTTTTTATTTTTTCGCTTATACATATGTATACCATTCTACTACTAAAATTTTAACTTCAATAATACAGAATAAAATTTTTATTTATTTTTAAAAATGTTGAATGAATTTCTTTTATTATCGTTGTATAGTAGGTCGCCTCAATTGAGACCGGAAAATGCCATACGGTAACGACCATGGAGATGCCAAAACTGCAGCCAAAAACATGACAAAGTTATTCCTTTGGTAAATAAAATGGTTTAAAATCGACAAATCCAATTTGACATAATTGAAAGATTCTATGTCCTTTTTACTTTCAAGATTAACAAAGGATGCCAAAATCAAGCTGCTACTATTGATCAACGATTTGCTTTCAAATCGGTCAAAAAATCGATCATTCGATTCGAACTACTTCAAAAGAAATAAAAAAATCTGTAGATTTGGAATCAATAGTACGGAATTCCTGAATGATCCATTTGGAAGCAAATCTTTGATCAATAGTCACAGCTGATTTTGGCAGCTTTTGTTAACCTTGAAACTAAAAAGGACATAGAATCTTTCAATAATGTCAAATTGGTGTATAGCTAATTCACCCTCATAAATTATAAAATAATTTATAAGGGTCCGGATCTGTCAAATTTTCCAAAAAAAATAACTCAAAAATTCACTCAACTCAACTATTCATTTAAAAAAAAGTGTTTTAGACAAAAGTACCCCAAAATTTTACGTAGGTTTCGAAAATATATTAATATACAGGGTGTTCCATTTGAAATAACAAAGTTAATGCCTACTTCTGGTACAACCGGAATTGGTATATGTCAAAATATTTTAAAGAGGTTCGTCTTATTGCATATGTATGTATACCGAATTATATTGAAATCGGATAAGTAGTTTCCAATATACAGATAGTTTAAGCTCGTCGTGACACACCCTGTATGTAGAGGTAATTTGAAAGATATACTCTTCTACATTTAAAAATATATTATTTGTACATATGTTGTTCTACAAAAAAAGATGTCCTATTTCATAAAATTTGGTTAATGTGAATTTTAAAGAGGAGATTTTTATTAAATATCCTGTACAGGCCTTACAAAATTTTTGTGTCACTCTAACAAAAAGTTATAGTAAAATTAAATATATCTGCGAAAACCGCATGTTTTTATGATTAGGCGTTTAAAAATTATTAGCTCAGTAATGGAGCTAATTGTCATTGGGACACCCTGAATTATGGCAAATAAAGGTTAAATTCGTAAAATTGCTACTTAATCGCATATACAATATTTATTTATTGTTGGTATAAAATTAAAAAAAAAATCTATTCTGTAAATTTGCCAACGAATATTTAATTGCAACTTAATAATAACGTATTGATTGCAAATTTATCCATTAATATCAATTTAATTAATTTAATAATTAAAAATTTTAGAATTACGCATATAAATTTTCACGAATGTCTTTACCTATTCAAACCGAACTCATTGAGGCGAATGAGCGAATATCACCATAACGCAGACTTTACCTCATCATTCTCAGTGGGCGTGCGCGTTCATCCTTTGTATTTTCCGGGAATCTCCGGATTCTCCGGCATCGGTTCAGGCGGCAAGCAGTCTTCAGTAGTCGTGCTGGACTAGTCGAGATACTCGCGCGCTTTCGGGAACACCGGCTTTTCCAGTTACGCCCACAATTACGAGGATCGCGCGAAAAGTGTATTTTTTCGGATGATTCGGAGTGATCAGTGCAGTTTTTACCAGTTTGTTTAGTGTTACCTGTTTTTAATTTGTTGTTTAATGAGCGTTGGATATATGCATTTTAGCAAGTACGTAATTTTTGGGAAAAATTGTCATTATTGTAAAGAAATCAAAAGCAAACTGATTATTGTCACTATACGAAACAAAGACCAATGTAGAAAATACTTTCTAGAAACATTCATTACATTCAGAAAATTTCATGTAATAATCTTGCCCACCTTACAACTTGGCGAATTTGTTTTATTTTCAGGACAATAACGTTCGAATAGGCCTCTGCTCTTTTTACATCCTGTAGATTTATTTTGTATATAAAACCGTAAATAAGGACAGGAGTTTGAAAAAATCCTTTGTAGGTTTTAAGTAAATATTTTGACCTAACAACTTATTGCATCATTATTGTAACATTTTCAGCATATTCGGGTTTGCTAAAATTTAATTTATTGGCCTTTTATATTTTCATTAGCCAGCCATTTCAATCCCAAGACACAGAAGATGAATAACTTGATTTCTAAATTTCCCATAAGAATACGCACTAATTCGAAAAGATGTGGCTCAGAAAATATTAAAATCCTCCTCATATTTGATAGATTAGTGTAGTATATATGTTAAGAAAATACATCAGAAGATTAAAACTACCATAAATTTCTGAACTCTAGTTCATCGAGTAAATTATGAACCGTTTGGAGTTTGTTACTGTTTTAAACATACTTATTTCATAGATTCCATTTCACCCGCATCGTCAACAAAAGTTCTAGCAAAAATTCCGGGATGAAACTTTTTTATATCTTCTATAATCGTATAGGCATTAATCGTGTATAATTATTATTAATATTATTTGTACTTTAAAAGAGATATCATTTAAGATTTATCATTTAATTAACTAATTATTATTTTTGCAAATATTTTAACCTTATTCATAACCATATTATTAAATAATTTCAATGATATATTGATTATATATTTTTTTTTAAATCCGATTTTATTAAATTGAATTTAAACTAATTTAATTACTCGGAATTGGCCGGATTGCGACTCATTAAAAGTTCCCGGGAATTTTCCCGTCGAATTTTCCAAGACATTAACACACTTTGCGAATGTTAGCGGTTTTTTTTTTCCTGTAAAAAATGTTCTGGAGTTCTTATCGAAAGGGGGATATCCCAATTAATCAGAAGCGCAAGCACGATTTTCAGCTCTGTACGAGTTTTTAAGGCTTCAAATACTTTATACAAGCTTCAACCAGTTTAAATCTACCCTCCACCTTTTATTCATTATTATAAGTAGGTGAATTAGCATTTGAATAGGTGGATAAATTGTAAAATATTGTAAATATTAAATACATATGAAGAGGGCAGGTTAGTAAAAGGTTAATAAAATGCCTAAAGTGCGTTAAAGAGTTAGAAATGATTTATCAAACTGATAAAATAAGTAGGTGTTTAACTGGCACAATGTAGCCTACTAAGTGGCTTTATAATCAATTAAATGGTTAAATATACATGTAATAATAATAATGTATTAGCTTCAGTTTAGTAATAACTGTGAAAAATAAAAATAAATTTCCCTTCTGGATCTAAATGGGATGTTTACCGTTTAAATTGTTTCGTCAGTTTCACAGATACCTTTTTCCTTTGATAGTTTTCAATTACAGATAGACTTTAGAAGGTCCTTTAATCTTCAATGAACTGTAACTTATTCAATGAAAAAGGGCGAAATAAACTATTGCAAATTCAAATATTCGTTCCTTTTTAAGGTTTTAATGCATATTTCTTTCATCTGCTGCGTAGTAAAAATTATCTGAAAAGCGATGAAATTGATTTAAACAATTATTCGAAATTCTTGAATCGGTTTCCTTTACAACTGGCTAATTGGCTAATTTTAATTTTGATTATAACAATATGCTTTTTAACTTGCATATCATTTATTAAATCTCCGATTATTTTTGTACTACTATTTCCACAAGGGTAGAATTTTTAATAAACTGTGAAGAGTAACTAAGTGTTCGAATGAATAAATATTGAAGTTTATTGTATAATGTATAACAATAATTAACAATAATTTTAACAATAATTTATCAATGAATGAACAGAAGACTTATAGAGCAAATAAATATAGAGAAAATTAAAAGATGAAATTTGTTTAAAATTTACATAAAGGAAAACACTAATATAGTTTTTCGAGAAAAGAAAAAAAAATATAAATATTTGGGCAATCGAAGCGTAACAATGAGTGTCCGAAAGTTAAATATTTTATTTTCTTATCCAGTTGGTTCTGTTGCATGGGTATTAAGACTTCCTAATCAAAAACAATGAATAAAGAACAATCAGTGAAACACCCTATGCCGGTTCCAGCTTTAATTTAATTTTTGCCTCTAAGGAAGTGATATTTCTCACTAGAAATTTTCGAATAGTGGAAATGCGCTTTGCTCGTTCGGTTAAAAATAACTCGGATGGTCGTAAATCGTTAGTGAAGTAATTGCCTAGAAACAAATAGGTAATATCAAGCGGATACGAAGAGCCGTACATCTTTTCTCAAATGTTTTCAGAATTCATTTCCTAACGACCGAATAAATGAGACTTATATGAAACTCAAAGTCTATTTCTTTCATTTTTTTTATTATCTACAATAGAATGTTTTGTATATTTGACATACATAATTCGTAAAGTGTGGTAAATTTAATATTTTTTTTAGCAGTTGTTTATTATAAATACTCATAGTAGATATTTATAATTTTAGATTATAAGCCTTATAGTAATACTATACAGAGTCTTTCAACGAAAACTTGAACCACCCTAAACTAGAGTACCAATTTTTTTTGGAATTCGGTGAGACCCGTAAATTTTTGTTTCATTAATTAAGGTTTTATTTCGAAATAAATTTATTTATTAAGGAATAAATGTATACTGAATGACAAAAGTATAAGAACACCAAGAAGCAAATTTTATTTTTCATTCAAACTGTAGAGAGTGTATACAGCACCATGGTGTACACACATTAGTACATTAGTACATGTGCCACCCTGTTTATAGTCAATTTCCTCAATGTAAAATGTCGAAAAATAAAAATATTCCTCGATGTTTTCAAACAGTGGAAAATGTAAAAACTATTTCCTTCGCTTTTTATTTATCGCAACGTTACGGAATTATTGTCTATAATAAGTTTTTTTCACAAATAGTAAATATTCCAGCGATTTCCCCTGTATTTCATAAATATGAGCCATTTTTTATTCCTTTTTCCTCATTCGACTTTAAAACTTTTCTGATTTACTGGATAAAAAACATGTGAAACTCTGTAAAGTTAGTAGAAACTGCCTCTGGAAAAAGTGCAATTTTGAAAAGCGCTGTAAAACGATAAAAAAGACGTTCAAAGTTTATTTATTAAGATTTTTAAATTTCTTTTCTTTGTTCTGCAAATGTATTTATAACAAGAAATAGTTTGGCAATTATTAAAATCCTTATAATCGAAATTCAATTTCCACCACAATTATTCTTTTAATGACCTTTCCTGTGGAAAACTTTCAAATTAGTTTCCTATTTGTTTAGTTCCGACCATTTTGTTGGAGAACTTTCTACATTCTTTTCTCAGCCCCTGACAAAATGAGTCCTCTCTCTTTTTTCTGGTTAGAAAATAATAAGTCAAACTCTAATGAATTAATCCTTTTTATTTTGAATTCCACATCGCTTTGTCTGTATAATAATTAAAATCCTTTGTTCGATTGTATTACCTGCGCATTATTTGAATACACCCAAAAGGGCCTTATTATTTTGGAAATGAGTAGGTAGGTACTTTGGATTTATTTTAAATTTTAGCGAGTTTTATTCAAGTGAGAAAAATTCAATTTTGTTATTTCCACAATTACTTTTTATCACATTTGTATATTGTAATGTTTACTACATAATTTTGTAAATTATCTACATATGTATGTTACGTGGGTAATGAATTGCCTAAACTTATAATTTTATTATTAAGGCTAACTTTACTGTCTTAATGTAATACCTACAGTAGAATCTCTAATGTATCCGCCTCTGGATAGTTGTTGGCTTATCCTGTTTCCCCGGAATCTGGAATAGTTGAGACGTGTTGTTGATGGTTTATATAAACTGCCTAAAGCTCCAATAATTTATCTTGAAAGAGGAGACTTGTAGCAAAACTATCGTTAATTTGTAAACCAGAAATCACGCTATTGCAATATAACAATTTCTTCTTACATTACCTATACTACACCTTTTCCAGTTGTATTTCAGAAAGCGTCAATTGAATTTAAGAATAGTCACTTATATTTCGGAAAGTATCTGTTGTATTTCAAAATAGTCAATTTGATTTCAGAAATCATCAATTGAATTTCAGAATAGTCAATTTGATTTTAGAAATCAACATTTGAATTTCAGAATAGTCAATTTGATTTCAAAAATCATCAATTGAATTTCAGAATAGTCAATTTGATTTCAAAAATCATCAATTGAATTTCAGAATAGTCAATTTGATTTCAAAAATCAACAATTGAATTTCAGAATAGTCAATTTGATTTTAGAAATCAACATTTGAATTTCAGAATAGTCAATTTGATTTCAAAAATCATCAATTGAATTTCAGAATAGTCAATTTGATTTCAGAAATCAACAATTGAATTTCAGAATAGTCAATTTGATTTCAGAAATCAACAATTTAATTTCAGAATAGTCGATTTAATTTCAAAAATCATCAATTGAATTTCAGAATAGTCAATTTAATTTCCGAAATTATCATTTGTGTTTCGGAAAGTGCCATTCGTATTTCGGGAACCGTCAAAAGGATTTCAGAGTCCCATTTGGAATGCAGAAATCATATGACAATTATTAAGGAAGAAGAAAAACTCAGTCCTTATATTATTTTTTCGGACTTGAAACAACTTCTCTCCAGAATTGAAATATTTTTTTCTAAAATCGAAATTATTCTTCTTGAACTGATACTTTTATAATTTTCTCTGAAATTGAGATTGAAAAGCTGTAGATATTGAAGAATTCCGAAATACAAATGATGTTTTCTGAAATGAATTTGACTATTTTGAAATTCAAATGAACGTTTCCGAAATCGAACAGACTATTCTGAAATACAATTGATGATTTCTGAAATCAAATTCACTATTCTGAAATTCAATTGATGATTTCTGAAATCAAATTGACTATTCTGAAATACAATTGATACTTTCCGAAATATAAGTGACTATTCTGAAATTCAATTGACGCATTCTTAAATGAACCTGACTCTTTCTGAAATACAGTTGGAAATGGTGTAGTATTTTTTTGCGGATAAGATAATTATTATTAACGTTACATAACTGGTAATGGATTTAAGATACGTTAACGTTAATAATAATTTCACTAAACTTTATTTTTATCCAGCCTAGTCGAATGATTGTTGATACTAATAGCGTTTTTATTGAGGTCAAGCTTTAATTGATTAATAATCTTGAACTTGCCAATTTAAACGAAAATCTTCCTGATAAATTTTCCTCCAGGAAGAATACTTTTAATCCGAGTTCAAACATGTTGTTGCATACTCAGTGGACGCCAAATTGGCACTACAAGTCTGCATGATACGTAGCGAAAATGCTTATTTGAACTACCTCTATTTATTGTGTAATAACAGAAATACCCAGTTCGCCCAGTCGAAATTAAGGTAATTAATATACACTTTGCATATACACTAGGAGTATTTCTATTCTATCAACTAAAGCGTTACCATTGTATTATATCACTATCATCCGATACTAGCGAAACTAAAACGAGATTATTTCCATTGTCTTTCGGCTCCAGATGCAAAACGTTACTCCTTTAGAATTTAATTTAATCTGACAGTTTCCTCTGTAGGTCCTTGGTGATCCCCCAAACTACCGGAATACAAAAAGTCGTAGACTGAGTGAAATCAATTCCTATAGGTGCTCAGGAAGCATCTCAGGAAATAATAATACGAGTAATATCCTTGCATTGGGCTATGCAATTCGAAAACAGGCACTTGGGAAAAAAATCGTCGGATCTAATTCAATATCTTTTAGGCTTATTCTGCGCCTTTAAATTAATTATAAAATTTTTGAAAAAAAAATACTCATATCAATCAGAAAATATTTCAACTATATTAATCTAAATACTAGAAATCTTTCTTATTAACCTAACTTCTTCCTTCTTTAAACATTTTTTTTCTTAAAAATATCCTTTCCTTAAAAATTCTTTAAAAATTCTTTAAAATCCCAACTAACAAACTACATTTGATGAGTTATACTCGTAAAACGTTCGATATTTATTAGATGAGATTGGCTTTAAGGTATGCAACTTTCATCTTCCCTACATCCTATCAGCATGTATCAATTTCGATATTAAATTATCGTACGTACCTGTGTGTATATTGCTAGCGGGCCCTTAAATTATACTCTTTTTAATAGAAGCTCAAGGAGTTTATATGCTAATCGTGTCATGCATCAGGGTTTAGGAGTCCTACCCTGTGGTCCTAACAGTGCCTCAAAGGGAATAAGTAAACATAGTAAATAGATAACAATAAGAACTTTATTCAACTTACATGAACACTATCAATAACAAAAGGGCCTATGGCTAACATTTACCCAGCTAAGTCCAAGGGACTCCTCTACTGGACCTCACCAGTCCCTTTTTTGTATCTCAACCGACTCCCGAGCAAGATGAATAGTTGTAGTGATCAATTGTCGCCGAGATGAATCGACGCCGTGATGAATCGTCGCCATGATGAAATGTCCGTGATGAATAG
This sequence comes from Phyllotreta striolata, assembly GCA_918026865.1. Classification (NCBI taxonomy): domain Eukaryota; kingdom Metazoa; phylum Arthropoda; class Insecta; order Coleoptera; family Chrysomelidae; genus Phyllotreta; species Phyllotreta striolata. Next base: position 4,112,868 of record OU900094.1, on the reverse strand, counting down.
TCTTGCGATGGAACGTCGTTTTTGCGAAATGCGGTTTTCACAGGCTTGTTTGGCAATTATTTGACTATTTTTCTCCAAAGAAAAAGTTTAATCGTAGCATTTAAATTTTTTGAGAAAATCGGTGTTTTTTAAAATACTGTCGAAAAACGCCATCTTGCGGACAAGCAAGCAATTAAAATAATATCTTATATAGTGTACATTATAGACCAAAGAAAGCCCTTTTCAAAAATTTCATTTTTTTGAAAATCGGTTCAGCCGTTTAAAAGTTATTAACATTTATTTGTCAAAATATTTAAACCACCCCCACCACTTTATTTTAAAAGATAGAGTCAAAAATATATAACAAAAAATAATCGAAATTATCTTAACTATCAAAATAAAACACATTTTTGATAACATTATTTAGGAAAATTTTGAAAAAAATTACTTTTAAAAATCAAGATGTCGGATACTCCCCCTAGCGGCCATTTTAGAGACCTAAAAATGATTTCCAGCATTTTCTTCTTGTCGATTTAGTCATAAGATTTTTTACCGCAAGTCTCTACGACAATTAGTTTGCGAGATATGGCCGAGAGCCGTTCTTAGAGGACCACCCTGTATATACATTTTCATCATGATATTGTTTAAAAATTTAATTTAATTGGTTAAGTGGAATATATTTTTGAATCGATTTAAAATAAACTTTATTTATAAGACAAAAACTGAACAAATTGCTTAGAGAAAAATTAATCGTAGTTTTCTCTTTACAAAAGTTGCGAATCTAATAATACCGCTAGGGTCGCTGCTATTCGGAGAAAACCAACAAATATAAAACGGAAGTACAAATTCGGTCGCGAAATTCAAATAATGAACATGCAGCGACGTATTCAAAACTATTAGAACAAATACAAACTAATAATATTGAAATTGTAACATAAATTAAGACTAAGCAGTAATAATGTAGAAGACACTAATAAAGGATACCGTGACAAAAAAAAAATTACTTGCAGAATAATTTGATAAACGACTAGTGAAATTTTTTATACAAATCCACTGCAACCTAATGAAAAATTAACTTAAAACTAATTTAGCCTGTGTAATTTGTTATTAAACCGACCTCATAATAATAACAAATAATGGTCGAGCGTTTGATATACGCCGATGACACCGAAATGCACAATGGTGGACGGTAAATAGTGGTTTGATGTATCCATTTATTTAAAGTGGATATTACATAAATTTCCAAATAAAATATAGTGCATTATAATTACAACCTATTATAAATCTAATGAAATGGTTATTCATAAGCGTTGTTGACACTTCCTTATGGATTTACGGGGGTTTTTCCCTTCGTATGTCGATTAAAAAACACCAAAAATTAGGGGTACCTACTGATGGGAATTGTTATAATTTATTAAGATCTTTCCCTCGCTTATCCCCTGCATCAAACAATAAATGATATGTAGTTTGGACACTACCTTCATTAATGAAGCAGCCCTGCGTCATTTGCCGTGATTAATGGTATAATCTACAAATCGCGGTGTGAAGTCCAGTAGAACAATTAAATTTATTAGAATTGATCGCGACGTTCTATTGAAATGTAGACTGGTAGACTGGATTTCAGACAGCTAAGAATTTAACATTGATTTCCCTATTATGCGCGAATAATTTTCCAACGGTGTATACTACTACGCGCGAGTTTCGAATTTAACTGGCCACAGCAAGCAATGTTGCCAGCTTTACAATGCACTCTCAAGACGCAGGTCATCAAATCAAGTGGTAGAGTAAAATTTATTAAGGAAGAGCACATCAATAAATATTTCGCGCACATCATAACAGTCGGGTGGGGCTTAGTCGGCAATTTTGGAAATTTTAGAACGCATTTTGACTGTAGTAGGGGTATGTTTTTCGAGCCGGGTCCAACGTCGTCGACGCCGGTCAGACTTTTGGTGTGTGTTAATTTGGTCGGTACGCATATTTATTGGTAGTGTTCTTCGAATAAAGGAAGGTAGAATAAGGAACGTCGCTCGACCGGGTGATTTTAAGTTGTCCCTGATTTTACATGGATATACAGGACATTGCGAATTGCAGAGTGGCCTTATCTTAAACTTACCATATTTCTCACAATCACCTTGAAATTATTTAACAGAACATAGGGTATAGGTGCCTACAATATCAAACATACAAATAATTTACCAGATAGGTAAATCGATCACAAAGCTCCTGTATTGTTAATGCCACAAGAAGTTGATGCTCAGAACGAGCCAGAATAGTAACACATTGCAATGAGCTTTTTTAGAGAATAACTTTAAAATTTGGAAAAGTGAAAAAATGCGAGTTTTTTTAACAAAATTATCGCTAATAATCGACACATTAGAATTCGATACAATGCAGTTTTTGTGAAAAAACAACCATGTATTTATATAAGTGAAACGTGTTTCCTAATTTATCTCAATTTAGTAAACAATTACTCAAATCTGAAATGCCACGCTAATGGTGTAGCAAAGGGCACAAAGCACGAGTATACCTACCATATGGAAATACATTAAGGTGCATTATAGTGGTCTCACAGTATATCATAATAGATTTAGGGTCGACAATTTCGGGCAGAAACTTCATCAAATCACGTCAGAATTTTCAAGGTAATGTAATGTTGTTATGGTTAATAGAGCGGGTCTTCTTCCTTCTCAAAAAGTATATATCGTATTAGAACATTCGTATTAAAATTAGAAAATTCATTGGAACACTATTCATCTCGTCTACATCGGGATAAAAACTAATCCGTTGATATTTATTTTACTCTTTTCTTGCAGACAATCAGCCAATAAATAATACAAAGTCTTCTCCAATATTGCAATGGCGTCGGAATTATAATGCAGTGAATTGACATCGGTAAAGAAGATATGGAGAAACGCGATGCACTTTTATCGCTGGTTTATTTCGGTAAGTTGTTGTGTATTTATTAGTTATACATATTTACCATTTACCCGTATTTGCAATTAGGGTACCATCTTAATATCGAACTCTTATAAAAATGGTGTATTATTTGTTAAAAATCTTTTAAAATTATTAATTAAATAGAAAAAGTACTTACCTAATTATTCCAATAGAAATATAAAATACGTATTACTTTATCGATATAATTGGTTTCTCGTTAATTTTATCAGTGCAAAAAAATTCATTTTCTCATCCTTCACCAATAAATTATGTTTTTTAGTAGTTTTATAAAGCTTTAGCTTAATTCTGCAAGTAGGTACTCATCCTAAATATGCAGGTGTAAAAACTGCAGCCGAAAACATGTAAAAGCTTTTCCTTTGGTAAATAAAGAGGTTTAAGATCTACCAATCCCAGCAATAGTTCAAATCCGCGAAAATGACAGATACATTTTAAGGAATAATTAAAGATTTTATTTGTTTTTAGTATAGCACTTTCATTAAAGACATTTTCCATTCCAGGTTTATTTAATTTTAACTACATATATCAATTAACGTTTTTATTAGGTATTCTCTGAAAAAGCTTGCCGAAGAAATTAAATTATTGTAAAATAAACTATCATTATCTAATTGAATTTTGTTATATACCTACCTAACTTTTTTTTTCAAATGCAAAGGTTTGTCGTGTGTAGGGTCATTGAAAAGCCCCTGAAAAATGGAATCAGGAAAATATCTTTTTTTTTTCTTTTTCTCATGGGGTTATTGAGAAATGAGCAAAAAATTCATTTAAAAACAAAAATGTTATAAAGATCTTTTTAGTGCTTTCGACGGGTGAATTAAGGTAGCAGATATTGAGAATGTCTTCCACTCTTTAGTTAACAGGCTTCCAGGCGATGGTAAAACCTAATATCGATAGCCTATTTTTAATTCTGAATGAATTTTTAATAAAAACAGGCGAGTCTGGGTAGTCAGCACACCAAATTTTATTGATTTACCATGTGTAAAAATGATAATGCAACTTAACATCAACATTTGTTGCAATTTATGCTTTAAGAAAAAACTAAAACTTAAAATGGATATAATTCTAAGCCATTGTTGAAAAAGGAAAAAAGTTATTGCATATTAATACTATTTTTTTTACCAAAGGTTCGCCTGTTTTTATTAAAAAGGCATTCAGAATTAAAGGTAGGCTTCCGATATAACGTTTTACCATCGCCCGGGAGCCTGTCAAGTAGATGGTGGAGGACATTTTCAACATTTGCTAGGTCTATGGCACTAAAAATATATTTGTAATTTTTTTGCGAGATTTTATATAAGACAAATTCTCATAAATAAAATCGCTTTATCCGAAATATAACAAAGCAACGTCTTCTCCCATTACTTTAATCCGACCGAAATAATGATATTCGCGTCTTAACGGCGCTCCGGAAAAGGGATCTCGGGTAATTGGATATAAACTGAAATACCCGTTTAACGTATGGCTTGAATTTTCCTAATTGGCGCCTCCATACGAACGAATTTATTTCGCATCTTATTTTGAAAATGATATTTAAAAAAAATAAGACACGGGTGTGTCTTAACAACGGACGACTTGGAAATTTCGAATCCGATGCGAAAAAGTTGTAAGTTATTAGGAATATAATCTACGTTTTCGCTCGTCCGAAAAATCATTTGTGTGATTAATTGTATGTGGAATTTTTTTATAGCGGGCCATCAAAGAGGGCTGACACTTTGAACGTACAAATTAGTTCAGTCGCAATAAACTTATCTACATGTAAATCACGAATAAAGTGAGTATTATAAATAATACAATGTAAATAATGACATATTTTATACATTGATCTATAAAACTTATCTACCAAAAGAGAAATTATAAACAGACATTTTCGCCCTTATGACTTGTGGGGAAAACAATATGGAAAGTTTTGAACCCTGCATTTATCAGCCGATGAATGTATGTACCAACGTTGCAATAATGTGCAAGAAATTTTTTGCGTAACTTGATGAAAAATTCATAAATTAAACCCTTTTATAGGTACCTACGTTTAATAATAACGAGCCAAAATAAACGAACGAGCGAAGAAGAAAAAAGAAAAAGAAATAAATCTTACGATTGGGCGGCCTGCAATTGAATTTCCCCAAGTCAATATAAATTCGGAAAAAGACATAAAATGGTTGGGCGATCATGTTCTTCTGCACACCACGCTTGATTGAATTTTTCACTGACAATTTTGTTCCAGAAAAAGTAATTAAAATCTATCAAAAAAACCGCTCGCCACATTTGCCACTTTCATAGCGCGTTTTTAATTTCGATTTTTCATGGAGTATGGATTTTCGAACAGACGAACTTATGAACAATAACAGTGCATAATTCATTCAATTTCCTCTCTTGTTAGTCCATATTTATAAAAATAAAGCATTTACTTTAAGTAAAAGGTAGAGGGAAAAGATAAGAGAAAAAAGTTTTAAAACGTTTGTTTAAGGTTGTAAAACCATAAAACATTTCGCTTTAAAGCAACAACAGGATCCTCGAAGCAAAACCTCTCTTCCTTCTTTTCTTTTTAACCAATCTTTTTTCATCTTCATTAGGTGCATGATTAACCGTGATTGACTATTAAATCTTGTTTTATAGTATCTCTTATTTTTTTTATTTCTTATTCTGTCATGGTTTAGCGTTTCAACTTCTTTCCTACTTCATAGATGTTTGTTCATGTTTTTCTCTATTGTTCAGTTTTTACTAGTTCTGAGCTAATCAAGTTGCTATCTACAGGGTGTTCCTTAATGACATGCTAATATTTAAGGAGGTCATTCTTGGACCCATCTTAAGAAAAAAAAAACTTGAATTGAATATGAACGTATTTCCTAAACCCAAAATTTAGTATTTTTTAATTTTAGCCCAGCGACTAATGTATCGGCAGCGTACAAATGAATGCATTATTTTTTTAATGCGAAACGATGAGTCGTAAGGAAAAAATTACGAAATCAAATTTGTTCTAAATTGAATAAGGATTCTGAAAATAATTTTTATTTCAATATTAGGAAGTGGCGTACCAGTTATTTCTCCAAAAATATTCAATGCAAAACCCGTACGGAAGCCGCTGCTGAAAATAATAAAATTATTCGTACATCAGAAAATGCATCTTGATTCATAGAAGACGTGTGTAAAATTTCTTAAAGATATCTGCAATAGTATCACAGTTAGGTATTACAAAAAATTGATTTTTTTCTTAAAACCTTAACATTCTGTATCTCAAAAGTTAAGACATTTACTACAAAGGCTCATATGAAGATTTCTTTCCTCAAACGGGCCCAAGAATCACCCCCTTAAATAATTGCATGTCATTTTAGAACATCCTGTATAATAATCGCATCCTCGATATCCGACATCCCTAGGTATACAACCGGAATTATCGACGACCTAATCGGGAACTTCGGGTGCACCCGGTATATCTGTAGTGTCGACGAATCAGTCAACCGTTCGGTCCAAAATCACTCGTTATCCTGATCCCGATTTTCCGGAGTTAATTACTTTTGTAACAATCAGCTGGGAGACGGACGATAATGGGAGAATTGCGATTTGCTTTCGAAATAATTGCAAATTAAACAACTTTTTGGCTATTAGATTTGCATTTTTTTTGCGCAATGGTGAATTTTAACGACCTTCTAATTGTTTTAGTTATTATTGTTTTGTATTGTATTAACATTCTTAATATTATTATTGTAGTAATATTATCTTAATTCGTAATACCTTGTCTTAATAAGTAAAACATCAACTTAATGACTTAGATATTTAATATAGAGGTACCTACATAAAAATAGTGACATTTTTCATGGCTTTAATTCGATCAAATAAAAAGTTTAATTCATCGCCGCATCAATGAGACAAACATTGGAATTTGAGCACTTTTCGTAAATGCTGTCATAATAATTAAATATGAAATAATCCTTATACAGGGTGAGTTTTATCGATTTTAGTACAGCGGGATCTCGGAAACTGTTGGAGAAAGTAAAAGTAATATGAAATTTTGTTTTTTGACAATAAAACGTGCTGTAACTATTTTACTAAATTCATCAGTAAATAGAAATTGTCAGCTTCGTTCAAACACTTGAAAAACCCTTTTAAAAACACTTCTGTACGCTGTCGTTTCGAGTGCGAAGTCTTCAAATTCGTTTTTTCCCTCAATGTTTGCGGTAAATTCATAAAATGCTGGGATTCTAGAGAGTTTTGTTAAGTGGTGAACGTTTAGAAAAATGCGCAAAATAATATGAAAAAAACCCAATGTTTCTGATTTGCCTAGAAGGGTTGTCTACATAAGTACACAAAATAAATGATGTGTTTTTTGCCTACAATATTACAAAAGTTTCCAGAAATGTTAAGGCAATAGCAAAAGGAGCGTAATAAAAGACAGGGAAGACGAAAAAGTAAGTTAATAATTTTTCTGACGTTCTAAAAAACGCCTAACTTTTGCACAAAAAATACAAAAAAAAATCTTTTGCAATAGTTTTCTTTGTATTTCAAAGCATTTTTTGACAAATTGGAAACTCGAATTCTAACTATTATTCCTCATTATTAATTATACTTGCCAATTTTCAGTTTACTTGTTTAATTTACAATTTTTTGTACAAATAAACCGTAAGCATTTAAAGATGAACCTGGAGTTTTTCTGGACGACAACCTACTGGTCCTTTCCACTTTTTTCTACGTAATTGGACTTTTCCAATGCCCCATTTCTGGCAATCTATTAAGTGAGACTCAATCCACTGAAATTGACAAAAAAAGGAAAAAACTTTTGGACCTTCTCAACGAGAGAAACTCCAATAATGAATGCTACTAACACGTTTTTTTCAATTTTGCCAAAAGTTTTATTTACTCTTAATGGTTAGAAGGTAATTGAATTTTTGTTTTTCCTTGTAATGTTCGTTTTCTGAATGCTTTTGTTTTATTTTAATAAGAATTTTTCCTTTCGGGCGGTTTCTTGATTGTTTGGTGAAGTCGCTTTTAAAAAATCCATTAGATGGTTTATTTGAAGCGAATTTCCCTACATGAGATTCGAGCATACACATAAGATATTCGTATATACATTTTATTCTTTCAAATCCAAAGGAAAAACTTTGATAAAATGAAAACCTTTTTCGTTTCCTTCTCTGAGTAATTTAATAAACTGTCGACAATAATAATCCCGCAGATGTGGAGTTATTTAATATCAACATCATGTTAAGCATGAACAAAAACCGTGATGGATTCTGTGAGAGCGGACATCTAGAGGAATGAAAGTTACGTTACCGATGAAAATAATTGTTTATGAGCTCTCGCCTTTATAAATTTATTCTTTAACATTAACAAACACAAAACATTGTTTCAAACAATATTGTTTCTCACCAGTGTGCATTCCGAAAAACATTCTCATGAGTTTATAAACAAAAAATTAGGTACATAAAATAAACAGATTAAAATAAATAAAAAAAGATTTGTCTAATTTGTTACATTAAACCGTTATTAGCCCAGGAACTCAAACATAAGAGACTTCTGGCAGACTCTGCTTTTAAATAGTTTCTCTGCTTTCTAATAATTAAGCCTGCTTTGGAAAATATTCTCTCTGCAGGAACAGAAGTAGCAGTTACGCTAAATAGATCTCGAGCCATTCTGGCCATATGAGGAAAATTTTGTTGGTGCATTTTCCACCAAAGTAGTCTGTGTCTGATCCAACCCTGGGACCAGATAAGTATGCTTTAAATTCTAATGAAGGTCTTAAAGTTTCGTTGTTGCCATAAAGTTTGTCAAGAGATATACCATCTTCAGCATCCAAATCCATGTCAGACTTTTCCATTACGTGGGAACCACGATCCTGATTTTCATTTTTCCCATTTAATATGTCGTTATCACCTGTATATTTTGAATCAATCCAAAATCAATCCTTCTGTGGTTAAAATAAATGCAAAACACAAGTAGCACAATATGATTATTTCTCATATATAATTTCAATATGATAAGATTTTTATCAAAAATCGGCAAAAAATGTAAAATACATTAATTTTCGCCGAAACCGAAGCACTAGTGACCCTATAAAGCTACGTTTAAGGTTAAAGTGGGGCGCTGATTACGGGCCATATGTTCCGACTTATTTGGATATTTCTGAACATGTAAGGTTTTGGTAAACATTAAATAAATCTAAACATAGGGTTTTAGTTTGCTCTTGAACCCAAATAATACATATAATATTTTTTCTACTTATTCACGAATTTACTATTACAAAATTATTTATTTAGTTTATCGGTCATTTTATTATTATCCAAAAACCAAGTTACATATAATGCACCAAATAATACATATAATATTTTTTCTACTTATTCACGAATTTACTATTACAAAATTATTTATTTAGTTTATCGGTCATTTTATTATTATCCAAAAACCGAGTTGTCATATAAGAGCGCCTCAGCAGTTAATCATTTCTTAATTGTTGTTTTATTTGAGGAAAATACACTTTCGCGGTGTAATAAATTTCAGGAAAGTATGCCAGCGCGCGCGCTTTTTGCCGTGCGCCGCTCTTACGATAATTTCTCCACAAAACAAATTTTAGGGGTCGCTCAGCCGGCTGGCAGCACAACTTTTTACGCCAAGTTTAGCGTTTCCAGAATTTTTGAGACCATCTTATTGTCAAGCCAAACTTGGAAAACTTAGCCATTAATAAAGGTTTAATAATGATCTAGGCAATGGCTAGTAATGACCCAATGAAGACCTACAGTCTAAGAGGCACTAAAGACATATAGTAAATACCTAATTACTCTAAAGATATACAGTGCATTTCTTTAATGTCCCCCCTCCCTTTTATTTTTTGAACGGATCAACATAGAAAATTGAAATTTAGGATAACAAAACTAATGCATGATTACTATATTTTGGAGTAAAATTGACAGGTGAAAATTTCAAGATGGCGACTGGGCGCCATCTTAAGAAATAAATATAAATGGAAAGGGGGGTCTTGTGACACATCATTTTGAAACTCCTGACAAATACTGTACAACCTTGGAATATAAAGTCAATATCTGCACTCATTACAAAATGGCGGAACATTTAATAATTACCTGAATACAAACAAATTAATATCAATTTTTCTAGAATTATTTGTTTTTCTATGCCAAATAGCAATCCCAACAAACCGATAAGGTTTGACAGGTTATTTTTGGTTAAAAAAATTCTAAAAAAATTACGTACGACAACGAACATTAATTGTTTAGTCAAAATATTCTCATTTAGTTTTTGGCTTTCCTAGTGTTCAAAATATTTTCTTTAGTTTTCGATGTTCGTAGTGTTCAAAGTATTTTCATTTAGTTTTCGGTTGTTTAGTTCTCATTGTAGTTAGGTACCGATATGGATATGGATTCGATATGGATATTGTACTCCAACAAGATGGAGCACCACCACATTACTCCAGACAAGTAAGGAACTATTTGGATGCTATTTTCCCTGGTCGTTGGACTGGTCGTCGAGGTCCTACGGAATGGCCAGCCTGCTCGCCAGATTTGACACCTTTAGACTTTTTTATGGGGCTATTTGAAGCAAAATGTGTACGAAACTAAACCTGCTTCAATATTGGATATACGAGAAATAATTACAGATATAATAAAAATAAGTAATAAATATAGTAAAAATATCGACGTTACAATGTATATCGATGTAACTATACTTGACGCGTTTGGAAGACGGAGTAATAAACACATTAATCAGCCGAAGTCCACCCGGGGTGTAAACGAGTCGCCGATATCACTCACTCCCCATTGGCCGGCCTAAAAGTTGATACTCTGTGAATGGTTTTGAGTAATTGTAGGCGATGTGCGAAATTTCTATCGATCGAATCGATCATTGTACAGGATTTTGCCGTACAGGGGTAGGGATATTTTGGAACCGCCTGACATTTTTATTACTCCGTCTTCCAAACGCGCCAAGTATATGTTAAACGTCGATGTATTCAGGTAATTATTATGTGTCCGCCATTTTGTAGCAGGTGCAGATATTGACTTTATATTTATTTATCTTGAAATTTTCATCTGTCAATTTTACTTCAAAATATAGTAATCATGCATTAGTTTCATTATCCCAAATTTCAATTTTCTAAGTTGATCCGTTCAAAAAATAAAAGGGGGGGGACATTAAAGAAATGCACTGTATAATGATATCTAGGCCTTGATAGGCATAATAGGCATATGTAGATCTAGTATAGAGATATAGAATGGAGGTAAACGTTAAATATTTTTTTTTATTTCAGCAAGTTACACTGCAGCTTTTCGTTTGACAAGCATGTCAGCTCCAAAGGTAGCCGATTTGCGAGACATAATGGAGTTGGATTGCCACTTTGACATGGGCAAGGAGGAATTATACGCTGTGAAATGGTACAAGGACGATCAGGAGTTCTTCAGGTATGAAGAAATGTATGCTGAAATTTAAGGGTAGCATAGGGTGGAGTAAGGTTCATTTAGTACTTATAATAAGAAATAAGAAAGAATAAGAAAATATGTGAAGCTGGAACGAATATCAAGAAAAATAGCAACAACAAATTACCGGAATTATGAATACAGGGTGTCCACAAAATAGATGTCAATAATTCGGGAGCGTATGATTGACATCAAAATAAGAATATAACTTCATATAAATTTTGTTAATTTGATCCCCCATTTTTGAGCTAGAGGCTTTTAAAGTTGAAAATTCAAAACTTATTTTTACGTTTTATTTCAAAGTTATACATGGGAACAATATAAATTTTTGTGGTTTATTACCTACACCCGTGTGCCCAATTTGGTCAATGAATTAAAATTTCTCTAAAACTGTTAATTTTATCGACTTCAAACAAGAGTACATTTTTGTTAGTTCATCGATTAAAGAATGTATTTACGATATGTTTGCCTTATACAGATTGCCTTATACCCTTAAAAGTTACGAATTGTTAATCACTGGGCACACGCTGCCACTGTCTTCCAGAGAGTAGTGTAGGATTTTGATGTCATATATACGCTCCCGAGATATTGACATCTCTTTTCTGGAGAGCCTGTATAATTAGTACACAAAAATAAAAAGAAATTTACTGATTTTTTTAATGATCGATGCAGGTACATGCCCAGAGGACAACAGGAATTTCGGCTGTTTCCGGTGCCCGGAGTCAAGCTGGAGACGCGTAGCGTAGACTGCAATAAGAACCGATGCAAGATTAATCTGACGGATTTAACAAGAATGCACAGTGGCGGCGCGTACAGATGTGAAATTTCAAGCGAAGCACCCGCATTCAGATTGGCTTCGGAAACTCATAACGTTACCGTAGCCGGTAAGTAACGCTTTAATGTTTTAACGTATAAATATGGAATAAAATTGTGGTGGTATTAGAAAAGGGCCCGAGAATGACTGAAAGAATACATCAAGTGTATTTATAAGTAGGTACTACCTAAACATTACAAGGTGGTCCGTAAGTACTAATGGTCCAAAGTGAAATGGAACATTCTAGACCTCAAAATTTTACAATCTGACTGAACTTGCATTAATAATATAATGATAATAAAGTAGATACAGGATGGCAAAGTTGAAATGGAATAAATGATTTTTTGCAGTACGAGTAGTTTGAAAGATTTTAGATGTACGAACATGAAAATTTGGAAACAGGTGTTTCCAATATATCAGTTTTGAGATATTTTCTACACGGCGCCACATGAACTATTTTGTTGATGTAAATGTACGTCTGACTTTTTCATTCTTAAAGCTAACGTTCTTTTTATTGAAAAATATTAAAACAATATCATTTTTGTGAAAAAAATATAGGTACCTATTTTACGTATTTTATAAATATAGGTACCTATTTAAACGTATTTTAAGAATCTTCTAAAGATATTTCATTTCATTAAATTCCTTTATGAAAATGAAAAATCTTTTTTAAGATAATTCATTTTTTTTTAATATCTTGTTCTTTTTATTATTGTAACCGTTTTTCGCTGTTTCTCGATTTTAGGTTACAAGTGACGCGTTTTGGTTTTACTCGGTCGGTTTCTCGGGCGCCAGATTTTTAATGGTTTACTCCACTTTCCTTCAGGTTCGGTATTGAAGGACCTCGGTAGCTACAGTTGGAGATAGTACTTCCAGGGGTCGAGATGTTAAAGACTTTCTTAAAGCGGTTATTAGAAATAGTCTTTAATTATTTCTGAGTAACTACGGAAGCTACTAGTAGTTAATAGAAACAGAACAAAATACCACAGATTCGGTTTCACGATTTTGGTATATTACAAGAATGTTTATATACAAGGTAAAAAAATAAAACAGGAAACTTAGAAAAGTGAAATGAAATCGGATTCAACAATAAAAAGCCCCCAGATATTAAAGCGTGTAGTAAGCAATGTTAATTATTTTCAGCGAAAGCGGTATAGAATAAGCGGTATCAAGAATGTTTAAAATAATTTATTTTGTCGGTATTTAGAGGAAAATTAGGAAAAATTTTCTTTCTGATTTTATGAACGAGCTTCACAGCAGCGAAGTGACTACTAAATACTCGGGAAACGGGAGTCTTGTCTGTTCTCTACCAACGAACTTCACAGCATCGAGTAAAGTCCAGCGGCAAGATTGCACGGCGTATCGGCTTACACCAAGCGCTTCACAACAGCGAAGTGGCTACCGAATATTTGGAAAGGAAACGGATTTTTGCATGTTCTTTACCTGCGAGCTTCACAGCATCGAAGTAAAGTCGAACGGTAAAATCATACGGTGTATCGGTCTACACTAGGCGCTTCACAGCAGCGAAGTGGCTACCGAATACTCGGAAAAGAACCGAGAGTTAGGTTTCAAAGGGAACCCGACTACTTAAAACAATTCGAAAATATACTGCTCCACAAAAGTTAAGGAAGTTCACAAATATTGAGATTAATTTAAAAGTTGCAGGTTTTTTGATCGCCAAATTTAGTATGAGTTGTAGAGGTAGGGGCAAAAAATCAACTCAGATATGAGAGAAAACATTTAATTTCGCATATTTGAAAATTTGGTAATCAAAAAGCCTGTAACTTTTAAAATAATCGCAAAATTTGCGAACTTCCTTAACATTTGTGGAGCAGTTTATCATCTACAAAAGCTACACTTACCAGTCTACTGCTTACCACGTATTACTACTTGGTTAGTATTCAAAGAGAGCGGATCAATGAAACTGTCTTATTCCTGCCAAATCTTCCATTTTTATATTCTACTTTCGGTACAAAAACTAGCCCTTGGCCCTTGTCCTTTCCACTGATTTTCGAATAGTAGGAGAGTTAACGATAGTGGAAGGGACTCGAGCGTTTTACAGCGGATGGAAGACTCTATCGGAATCAAGGTCACGCGCAATTAATTAAAATTCGCAAAAACAATTAAAATATTTACGCTCGAAAATAACTTAATTACAATTATTACACTTATTACACTAAAATAATTTTTTTTGTTGTGTTTTCAGTTTTAAAATGTAGTACTTATCAATTTTTCCTAAGTCTTTTTTATTTTTTTTTCCTAGTTCTTTTTATATATTATAAAAGTTATTGATTTCATAACTTAAAACGGATATCACATGCATTAAAATACCCATCTTCAAATTTTCACTTTCGTACGTCCAAAATCTTTTAAACTACTGCGAAAAATCATTTTTTTGATTTTAATCATCGGCACTTAATTAATTAAGACCCTGATTTATTAAAATGTATTATTTTTTTTATTTGTTTTTCCAGCGATTAAAACTTTTAGCGTCATAGTCTTTGGCTTCATCATCTCCGGTATCTTGTGACGTTAGTCCGATATAAATTCCCGTACTGCTATCTCACAGGAGCCATAATTCGTTTATCAATTTTAATAACTTTTTAGAACTGGTTGACAAAAATGTTCACGAAATCGTGCACCAAAATTTAGACAAAATGCGGCGCTTAGCGAATTATTAGAAATTCCCTAACCAAAATTTGCTTTGTTGTAATCGATTGGCATTCTATCGGCATTCTATCGGCATTCTAGGTAATAATCCGGAACAGAATAGTTTACAGAATGGCCTAAATTGAATGACTGACCATTGATATTAAATCGAATGCCATATTACCTCCATATGTATTATTAACCTATATATTGCATATTGGGCCAGAAATACGCAATTTTTACATTTATAAATTAATTTATATTTACATTGTTGCAGCGTTGCCAAGAAGACTCCCTAAAATCGATGGACTTGCAAAAACTTATGTGGAAGGAGACACTTTCAATGCAAAATGCACCTCGGATTACGCAGATCCCGAACCCATATTGACTTGGAAAATCAATGGATTAGATGTAAGTATTCATATCGATAACTGCCAGATAGTATAGAAAAACCTGAAAATCCGATTTAATTCCTTTTTCATCAGATATTAACTTACGAATCAGAGCAATTTTGGTCGATAGTGATAGATAAGAAAATCAAATTCGCTAAGCCAGTTGCCGCATATTCGACTCTCGCTTGCTGCACGAGCTTGAGATTTTTGAAAAACTACACTGTATGTGACTTTTCCATTTTGCATAATGAAAAAACCTCCCTGTGTGTCAATTAAATTTCAACGTATCCCATAGTAACGGAATTTGGTTTGGACATAGACCTATTAAGTAGTTAATAGGTCTATGGGTTTGGACAAGTTTGACAGTTCGAAGTTTGTTCATGGCTCCTGTCATTAGTGTAGGATTTCTAAAAATAATTTGATCGTTTCTCCCTTCTTGGTAAGTACAAATAACCAACAAGCATATTATATTTTTGCGAATTATTGCAATTTCTTTTATTCTACACTTAAACGACAAGTAGTATTTTCAAATAATTTCTCTGACAATATGAGAAGAAGTTTTCGGGCAACATTGGCACGTATCTTTTGTATTTGTTTCTTTGTTATGAGGAAATGTAGGTGCACGATAACTTTCCTAGTAAATTTCTCAGTACCGGTGACAGTTACGTAGATAGATAAAGGAAAATGTTATGAAAATGGTTGATAAATAATACTATACATTGCCGACGTTGCAAAATAGTTGCAAGTTCAATTGGTTTACAATTTTTATTTTAAAACAGTTGCTCCGTGAGCGGTCGGTTAAATGAAACTAGTTTGCAATGAGTCATAAACCCGTTGTATACTCGACCATTTCCGGCGGTCGCAGTTGCAAATTGCCCCGCATTCAAGGTGACCTACCCCTTTGTTTTTGTGTTTATTTCAAAATGAGTGATCAAGAATTGAATTTTAAATTTGTTAAGCATGGTAAGAGATGGCTGTTAAAATGAATATGTCAGGTATGCGACCTCTTAATTTATTATTGAATTGTTTTATAGGTATAATACATAACAATGTTATTCTGTTTTCCGCTCAGGTATTGCATATTTCCACTGCCATGGCATAGAGATGCACGAGGAGAAAGAAAATGGTTTGCCTAATAATGTCTAATATTAATTGCTGAAGAGCCTTCGTGTATTAACAAGTCTTGTATTTGTATATCCTTGGGTATTTCCACTGTCTCGTTTATATCTTGCGGATTGTATTGCATTCCCTCGCGTTTCTGCACGAAGTTGTGAAGGACCCAAGAAGCTCTAACAATATTGTTAACAATCGTTGGATCACGACATCGTATGGGTCCATTCAACACCGCGAACTTTTTTGCTGCTATTCCAAAAGCACATTCGATAGTTTTTTATCCTCGGCTTAATCTGTAATTACACATTCTCTTTACATTGTCGAATGTTTTGCTTGAATATACAGCGGCTAGAGGGTTCGGTATATCGAATTCGAAAATCGAAAATCGAGTATGCCGAAGGATCGGATCTATATAGAACGCTTCTTAGCAGGACTATTGAAATCAGTAGAGGAACAAGCGGATTAGGTTCAAGCGGAACCCGACTTATTAAACAAATCGAAAAGCAAAGCAAAATCTATTTGACTACACTCACCAGTTTTTCTCCCACCTGCGGTTGGTTGGGATGTTCCGGAAAGTCATTTCACATAGAACTGTCCTATTTCGATCGAGGCTCTCATTTTTATATTCTATTTTTAGGATAAAAACTGACCCTTGCCCTTCCACTGGCATTGGAAACTAAGTAGGAGAATTCGCCACTGGAAGGGACTCGAAATTAATTTACAATATACGATCGAAAAATAACTTCATTACACTTTGATTAGACAGGAAAACGCGACAAAATTAGTATCTTGTAAAATTTTTTGAAAGTTTTCGAGTGTTGGCGATATTAATTTATACAGGAATTTTTTTTCATAATTAACACTGTGAAAGCTTGAAAGTAACTTACTGACTTCCATCTAATTCGATTGGAGGTTTTTCTTCCTATTCTGCGTGTTTTAATGAACCGATTTTGAAATTACAATTTTTTATTGTATAAGATAATTCCCGGCATATTATCTAAGGGCTTTTGTTGTATCTAATAAACAATTTATACTATTTTCTTCCGATTTTAATTTAGAATTCGCCACAAACTTTTAATTGCTCCGTTATTAAATACTTAACATTGTAACAAAAATGAGCATTAACATCTCAGTAGTTCTTCACCTACTGCAAAAGTTTATAGTATTTGGCGATGTTGAATCTTTCGGCATAGGTTTTTTATTTTAATAATTTAATTTTACTTTAATTCTCTTAATTTATTAATTATTAGAGTATTTTGTTGTTGTTTCCAGCCACCACATCACGCTATATCGCATACATCGAGCTCGGAGCCTGATAACATGGGCCTAATCTCTCGAACGGTGACTTTGCGTTTCACCGTGGACAAAATGTTACCCCAAGGGCGTGAAATTGAGGTGAGATGTGAATCTGCCCAACCGGGCGTTCCGGAGCCCAAGAGGACTGCTTCTCAGAAAGTGTCAATTAGAAAACCAGACGATCCGCTGTTGGTCAATAATCAAAAATGGTGAGTAGAAAAATGCAATAGGATTGTACTAGATGGAGTAGAATTTTGTACCGTCATTTCTAAAAGTGATATAGTGATTAAAAAATAATGGAAATTTATGTCAATTGTTTCGAACTGATGTAGATATTAAAATCATACTCCTGTACTACAAGGTACCCACCTAATTTGGTCGCAGGTGAAGAACAGAATGGACTTTTAACAAATTTGTAAATCCTTAATAATTGTTTTTATGTATCATATTTCCATCACTTTAATTCCGTCTCGAATAAGATAAATAAATAACCTAACTATAGCTGTAGGGACAAATGTAAATATGAGATAAACACTTAATAATTGTTGATTCGATTTAAATTTAAGTAGTCAAATTTTCTTATTTCCAGGTATGCTTCAGGATTTGCATCCAAATTTGAACTGTCCATCCAGATTCACATAGCTTGGTTTTTGCTTTGGTTTCTGGTACTGAGGTGGATCAAATCGTAAGAAGTTTATTATTTTTTAAACGGTAGACATTTGGTGATTGTTTATATTGATGTGAGGAATAAAAATCATTGTTGAATGTGATGAGAGTATGTAGAATATAAGGATTATTGTTGACCGAACACCTTTGTGAATTAAATATTGCTCATTGTGATAAACTCATCTTACTAAAACAAGGGTAGTAGTTTCGTATACTTCGTTGCAGAATAAATATTAATTGGCATATAAAAACTAACAGAAAGGGACGGAATTGTTAAAATTTTGACAAAGATTAAGCTCGATACAGGGTGTCCGGAAGGAGACGCCGGCGACCCCAAGTGTCTATGTTCAAAATGCTTGACTAACCACCCCTTACAACCCCCCGGAGTTTGTAACCTAAATTTCCGGACACCTTGTATATTGTTTAGAATAAACTCCTTTAGTTTATTAACAATTTCTACAACAAAATCTATCAAAAATATCAACTATTGATCAAAGTTGTATTTGTACCTGTCGTTTTGTATGCTTCCTATACAACAATAAGAAAATTCATAAATTGTTTTTGATGCTAACGAATAGAATTTTCTTAACTTAAAATTCTTACTAAGTTTAGTTTTAATTATTTTATATAAAAGATGCATCATAAGTACGATAATTCATTTCGTACATTTTTAAGTTTAAGTGTAAGTCAACTAAACGGATCGTCAAAGGTGTATTTCATGCAATGAAATATTTATTGCATGCAGGATTCATTGCAATAAAAACCCCGAAACATAATTAATCGAAGACACTGTATATTTCAAAGTTTCAACAATGAAACTATAAAATTGATGAATGTTTTTACGTATTTTAAAATAAAATAATAATAAAAATAATAAGTAAATGTGTACTTATTATATAATAAACAATATTTATAAAGAGTCTTTCTCTTTTGATGGTTTCTTCTAATGTTGCTCTCTTCTATTCGGGTTATATGGTACTTTTTTTTAGACATCTTGTCGTGTTACCATGTAACCTTCACTAGAAAGGTTAATCTTATGAAAATAAAAAATATTAAAATCCGTCAATTCGTTTTTGAAACATACGTATGAGGATCATACATAGTGGAAAGTTTAACTGGAACAAATTCTGTAATTTATTAAATAAAGGTTTTTCGCGAAATTCCTGAAACACGTCAATTTTTATTTTCTATGGGGCATAATACAAATAGGTTTAATGAGATTTTTAATCGTAATGGGGGCTGTAACAACCCCTAACTTTTTTTTAAATGTAAGGGTAGGTTTTTTATTGTTTTATTTAAAAGCTTTATCAATTGTAAACACAACTAGGTATTTTTTTTTTCTTTTTTTTAAGCCGTGTTAAAAAAAAAATATTTCTTTTAAAATAACTTTAATACAAAAAATGCCCTCCACCTTGTTGCTGACCATATCCCAATCTATGATAAAAACTATTTCTAACAATATGTAATACTTCAGGCGTTATTTGAATAATTTCGTCTCTTATTCTTTGCTGAAGCTCGACGATATCATTCGGTTTAGTAGAATAAATCTTATTTTTTAAATTTCCCCATAAAAAAAATCTAATGGGGTGAGATCAGGTGATCTCGCTGGCCACTCAATTGGACCCCTTCTTCCAATCCACCTATCTGGAAACACTTCATTAAGGTAAGCCCTTACATTTTGATCAAAATGTGGTGGCGCTCGTTGAAACCACATCCGATGGTCAAATAGATTGGGATTTACATTATTTGGAAATAAAATCCTTAAAGTTGGAATTAACTCATTTTGGAGCATAGATAAGTAAGTTTGCCCAGTTACATTTTGATCAAAGAAAAATGGGCCCACTACGCGATCTCCAATTATTCCAGCCCAGACGTTTGTTTTTTGAGGCCTTTGGGTATGGGTTTCACGCATCCAGTGAGGATTTTGGTCAGTCCAATAGCGGCAGTTATGTCGATTGACGTCTCCATGTAATGTGAACGTAGCTTCATCATAAAACAGCACCCAGTCCAAAGCAATATGCCCATCATCAATAAAACTCATCATTTGTTCGCAAAACTGAAGTCTACGATCGGGATCGTGTTCGTTTAGTTCGTGCAGGTTTTGCATCTTATACGGGTGCTTTTTGGCATCTTTCAAATTTTTAAAGAGCTTGTATGACTGACACCATGAAGACGAGCTATTTGCCTAGCTGGAGTAAGGGGATTTTCTTTAACTTCTTCATCGATTTGTGAAGGCTTGTTTCGAGGAGCATTCCTTACGTGGCCCAACTCCCGAAATCTACTTGCGATTTTGCTAATCGTACTTCGATTAATTGGAAGCAATTCGGGATGATTAGCAGCAAACAAACGAGCGACCTCAGCCTGAGTTCGACTTCTGTCCCCATATCCGATCATCATTAAAATTATAATCCGATGCGTTTCGATTAAATAAGGCATTTTATAATTTTGTTTTTACGATAATTTACAAAATTCACAAAATTTAAAATAAATACCTGATGAGAACTCGATCACATTTAATTTTAAATTGACCTAAATTCTAAACTTGTTTAAAAAGGTAAAGATTTCTTATTGCGGCTTATCGACCACTAAGAAAAAAGTGTAGGTACATTTTTATTATTGTTTGGGATATTGTCAGCAAAAAGGTGGAGAGCATTTTAAATATTTTTAGCTTTAAAGATATTTTAAAAGAAATATTTTTTTATCTCAACACGCCTTAAAAAATAAAAATTGACGTGTTTCAGGAATTTTGCGAAAAATCTTTATTTAATTAATTACAGAATTTGTTCCAGTTAAACTTTCCACTCTGTATATTATATTCTATTATAATTCGAAGCATGAAACATGAACAGAGAAAAGTACCATTTTATACATTCTCTTTACTGACTCTATTTTCCATTTTCCTTCTACCTCCTAATTTATTTTATTTTTTTAACTACGTTGGAAAATATAAACGAAATTAATTTTTAACAATTTAAATCATTTCTCTTAACAATACAATGTTGTATTTTGTAATTTCTTTCTTTTTTCTCAAAAAATGTGTTTTCTATGTGTACCTATATTTATAACTCAATTAAAAAAACACATATTTTGATTAAATCTTCACTCGAATATTTTCGAAAATGTAAATAATCGCACTTATCGCACAACATATAACAAATATGTACGTATTAATGTTTTACAAATACGAGTGGAATTAAATAATATTAAAAATTAATGAAATTCGGTACGTACATTTTTTCCATGTGCTGATGCGATAATTATAATAATAAAAATTAAATGTTGAAATTTATTGAACTTAAAACAATGTCTTTTGAGATGCACCTAATAGATTGACTGTTATTTTTGTGATAATAAAATTAGGCACTAAGTAACATGATGCAGATGTAATATATCTGAGAATAATAAATTCTGTTTAAAAACTAATATAATTGGTTTTTCACAACTGTGTAGTTTTATTCTAAAATTACTTCTGTATACCTACTCTTAAAATTGAGATGACCCTTATTCAGATGTTTCTTAAATTTACAATTTTATGGCTCATTAAGAAACTATTCCAATTTAAAAAAATCCTTAAAAAAAAGGGAAAGCCTTTATTCTAGAACATTACCATAGCTCCCTTCTGAAAGAAAGTTTATGTGGCAACCGAGGAAATCAACGAAGTTCAACTCCAAGATCACCTGCAAAATCAACTTCATCAGAATTAAGCTCTTGTGTATTAATCTCATCTCTATCAATTTCTTTATTGACTCTTCTGTCAACTTCTTTATCAATTTACTAGACGAGTCCCATTGCGATTGCCGACTGGCGACCCAGCGAAAAGTTAAATTTGAATGGCACTCAAAATGGCAAGTTGAATGCAGAAACGAGATGGCGCTGCCTTGGCGTTTTATTATTTAAAAGTTGGCTATGGTCGCCTGGGAACAGGGCTGCCTTACTCTGCGCTTTAGTATTGTTGAAGATACCCTTCATAATTTGTTGTGAAGAGAAGAAGCTGAAATTATGCAGGGTTAGTCACGCTTAACAGGACGAGTGCCATAGGCAAACGGTAAGAGATTTTTAAAATTTTTGCCAATTTTGAAAAAAATATTTAGTTTTACAAATTTAAAAGACATATCTTATTACTTTTTTTTAATTTACGTAAAATTTTAGAGTACCTTTAACAAAGATACTGTATTTTAAAAATGTATACTTTTTGTGTAATCAGTTTTTTATAAAAAAATTTGACCCTTTTAAGTTATTTTTTACGAGCAGATGCTTAAAGAATTGGAAAAGGGGTTTGTAAAAACAGTCTAATTGTATACGTTAAAACAACACCGAATAAGCGCATTAGATAATTAAAATTGTATTTTCTGGAAATGATTGAAAGAACGTTGTCACTTGTTTCATCCTTTAAAGACTGTATAAAAACAAATTAGCAAAATTTCCAGCAAAGTTATCGGGCTCTTACTCCCTTCCATTATTTCAAAAATAACAAGTACATTTTGCACAATAGCTCTCCGTTTGGCTTGTTTCGTTAACAATGAGATCCGCAATTATTATTTTTTCGTCACCCAGACATCTAATTATCCTCATAAAAGAAAATTCCTTATTTAATGAGAATTTTTACATTCCTTTTTTGTAATAGGCTCATCATTTACTTCTATCACTGTATCATTACATACCTTCAGCCCACCATATTTTTTTGTTTGGGATATAATTCGTTAATTACACAATTTTCGCTTTGATTTCCGATCCTGTCCAAGGCATAATGCTCAAATGTTAATAAACCCCAAGTAAAGGTACCTTTTTTCCCGACGAATTCCTTGGGGACTCTTCTCTCGTCGAGGCAGGATAAATTGTCGCTATACAAGAATGTTTTCATCGACCGCCTGCTTAGTTCTCTCGCGCTTTGATGAGAAAAGTTCGCGTTACCTAATGAATTATTCACAAAAAATATCCTGTATAGAAATAAAAACGTTTAATAATTACCGAAATTACCGAATGGCCTCTGGCGGTGTCTTAAAAAATTTAAAAAAATTCTTATAGGCCCATTTAAAATTCTACGATGAATATCTGTGTGTCCGTCTTGAGCTTCTGGAGATAGTTTTGCGCAAAAATTCTGTGGAATTCTTTCCATTGCAGGATTCTGGGGTTTCCTCAATTTCCAGAGTCCAAGGAATCTGGCGATTATCCTTCTTCTTAGCGTCCTTGAGGAAGTTGATCAACAGAGCTTGGAGTCGTGCTGCTCCTTGGATCGACTTTACGCGACTTGGAGTACCTAGAATATGAGCTCATCGATGCGAAACTATCTGCTTCATAGTCTATGCTTCATAGTCCATGCTTCATAGTCTATGCTTCATAGTCTATGCTTCATAGTCTATGCTTCATAGTAGGTTGTTCATATAACGATGAAAGAACTAGAAACGGCGATAATCCCGGAAATTTAGAAGAAAAGAAAAGCTCTTTCTTAAGGTTTTTAGCGGCGCTTCCGCGTAAACATTGATCAACTTCCATAGAATAGCGTTAATTTCTTAAGCAACTTCCAGAATTGTAATCCCACTTGTTTTTTTCGCTTTGGAAAAATATCTCCGGTACAAGTCCTCTCTTTCTTCGCTATGAATTTAAATGAGGAGGATATTGCAGTGAGACATCGCTGTCAGGAGAATCTTAACGCGTGTAGCTGAACTTGAATTTTTAGTTGATTTATGGTACAAACAGAGTGCATGTCAATGTGAGGGAGGTCCATAAAATTAAAACATTTCTCAATATTACTTTTTTGCTTAGGAGAAAGGGGAGTGTATGGCCCGTATTCAGCGCCTCACTTTAACTTTAGCGTGACTCTAAAACTGTCGTTAAAGACGCGACTTTAGAGTCACTCTAAAGTTAAAGTGAGGCGCTGAATACGGGCCAATGTATTTAACAGTATTGCTTTCATAGCGCTGTGCAACTTTTTTGTTCCAGGAATATTTTTATAAGAAAACAATAATAAAATTGGTTTAGATTTTCGGCAAACTTTAGATCACTGGGGATAGGTTTAAGAAACGAGGCACTAAGAAGATTATTTCCTAATTCATTCTAACTCTGACTAGTTTCAAAAGAAACGTTATATCTGTAAATCGTTCAATTACGCTTATTAAGTTTGTTTTATGAATACTCGAAAAAACTTAACAAATTGAAACAAGAAGGGGAATTACGGAAATAATAATAAATTTTCATTTCCATTTCGAACATAAATCCTCAAAGAAGGTGTACGTAGGCCTCGTCGCAAATGATTTCCAAATACATAATAATTAAACTCACTGCCTGAAAATAAAACATCCTGCTTTGAAATATCGGAAACCATTCGGATCCTTTTTTGATTCGGGTTTATTTGCTGTTTATTAAAAAAAAATGATGAAATTTGAGACATTTTTCATGCTACCAGAAAATTCTTTTTTCGATACTGATTTTTAATGATTTTTTAGTAACGAGAAGTAGTAATTCATTTTTAATTTCTGGCCCCAATCAATCGCCGCAGTATGTAATATAATTAGACCGTTTTATTTTAATTGAATTAGCTAATTAAATGTACGAAATTTTATTTGTATTGGAAAAATTGCATCACACAATGTAATTACAAAGTCTTACCAGACATGCAAAAAAGCGGTTAACTTTAATTATTTTCTCTTGGTTTTACTGTAAATGATATAGTATATGAATAGGTCTAATAATTAACATATTTTTCATTCTTCATCCGTATAATCTGCGATGTATTCACTTTATCAGCATGTTAGATACTCCTGCAGCCAAGCAACTACTGAAAATGGGCAAAGAATCTCAAGGTAAGTAATTTAATGCTATTATCTGTGATAATTAAGGTTAGATACAAGGAAAAACGGCCAAAGCTACTAAGCGACAAAAACAAAAATTAATGCCATATGTTTCCAATTTTTCCATTAGGAATTACACTTTTACGTCTTCTTTTTCTCCGAGACAACGAGCAGGAACATGAGTGATAGTACGATTTATGGTGCACGCCATTTCCACTTTTTCTGCTAAACACTCGTAGGAAATTTCTGTTTACTCTTAGGGGCATTGAACATAGGGTGAACCGTTCACTAGAACCTTCATTCATCAATAAGTAATTTTTGGTTGTTGATGTTTTTTAATTAGTTGAATATTATTGAAGATTATATCTACTTAAAGCATGATTTTTTAATCGTTCATTTTCAAATTATATACCTAGGTAAAATCGATTACAATGTGCATACATAATTTATAAAGGTTTGGATAATTATTTCATCCCTTTCCAAATTTTTGGTTTGACAGAAGTTCATAAACAATAGTAAGTAGTATCATTTTCTAATTCTTTCTGAAAAATTTATCGAGAATATTGTGTCAAATCTTGTGTAAAATATCCTAAAAGTTAAACTGCTATTTCATAATTTATTTGTTTCTTCAAAATGTGGAACTTTGTATTTAATAATATTGGTAACTTTTTTGGCTATTTCCACCCAATGTGGTCACAAATTGCAGCTTCTATCGAATCCTTTCCATGAGAACGAACTTTTTTTAGGAACAATAATTGTTTGCAAGTTTTATCTATCAAAAACCTTTATTCACCCACATATAACTCTCTCCTATAGTGCCTAATTTCAATTAGAAGGGAGCTAAGGAATGAAATATAGCACGAGTCAATTCTGGAGCTTAAAAAAGCTATTTCAGAAAGCACCCTTGAATTTCCGGAGTAATTATAAGAAGTAATCATAATTAACAATTGAGGAAAAGAAGCAAACATTTAACAATTTAGTATCTGCTGTATTCCCAGCAAATTAAACATTTCTCGAGCTTAAATTACCCTGTAATAACAAAAGATTCAGGAAATTATGAAATTGCATTTTTATTTACCGTATGATTACGTCAATACAGTCGGTTGGGAATGCGAAGAAAAATAACTAGTCTATTCGAAATTTTCTCTTCCCTAGTCTTCGAGAAAAAAGCTCGTAAAGGAATGATTTAGTGATGAGGAGTTAATGTGGATGTAATAAAGGAAATGTCGCGTAAGAGGCAAAGCATACATAACCTTCGGTTACGGTTTATCGATTACGATTGCTCTCTTCTGCGTAACGAAATTTATATACGACAGAAGAAAGCCGGAAAAATTCATCTATGGATTAAGAACTTCGATAAACTCAGCGATTTGGAATGTATGGCTACGTAAAACGTATTGTACTAAATACATACTAAAAGAAACATATCGGTTTACGGTAACCCCGTTTTGATACAGTGATGGATTATTTTTGTGTATACTAATATTTCTATTAATCGAGTGAAAAATGGTAGCACAGCACACCTTGGTGTTAACAGTGGATCAAAGTTTCGTACAACCGGTACAAAAAGAAACCACAAAGTATAGAAATCAAAAAAAGGAAAAAAAAAAACACCTCAACATCTCAGAACAGTCTAAATAAAATTTATGTTTCCGGCAAGTCGATTATTTAAGGCCGAATCTTTACGGCTTTGCCTATACTAAAGAAATAATATGAATAAAACATGCTACTCGGTCAGGAATACACAAAATCTTTACCTTATTTTTCGGAAATTCGTGAAAATTTAAGGTGAACGACTGTGTTTTTTATGCTTTGAAACTCATTCTATTCTGTATAAAAATTGGGTGAAGCTTGAAATGTACTACCTATTAAATATTAAGGTTGTATTTAGTGAGTTCATATCATTGAGAAAATACGGTAACAGGATATTACGCCCGCGACGTATTACTTCGATAGAGTGGAAAGGTAATTTCTGGATATTGGTCGGTTGCCGGATTCACCTACATTTTTTTTATTTTATCCTGTATGTCATACGTTGCGGGTGAAAGCTATACAGTGTGTGTCACGACGAGGGCCCATTAGAAGTATCTGGAAAAGTAGTTGTAATTAAAATTTGAAAATATGTGTACAAGTATTAGTCGATGCCCTGTATTCAATGAAAATATTTTCAACTTTTCTTTACTTCCGGTTATACCGGAAATGGACAGCAACTTTGTTATTTTAAATGGGGCACCCCATATATTAATATATTTTCCAAATGTATGCAAAATTTTAGAGTGCTTTTGTCTAAAAAACTTTTTTCAAAAATGCATACTTTTTGAGTTACCTTATTTTTTTTTTAAATTTGACCGATGCAGACCCTTATAAATTATTTTTTTACGGGGATCCCTTTAAAGATATGGATACGGTTTCTGTAGGGTGGCCACTAGCAAGGTCAAAGGTATTTGAATCTGTGTTAAAAAACTTTTTATTTTATACAAGGTGTATACAAAACATGTAAAAATTTGAACTTCAAAAATACCAAAAAAAATACCAATTATTTCATTTTTTTAAATGGAACCACCCATTTTTTTCTATTTTATTTAAATCAGCGATGAAAAATAGGGACAGTTCATGTTTACTTCCCTATACCTAAACCTAATAGGTTTGGTGATATTAAAAATTTTACATAAAACATACTTTTCTGCCTTATTCTTAAATAACTGTTTTACAAGTTGGCCATGTAATATCTCACAAGTACCAAAATTAATAATCAATTAATTACAAACAATTTACATGGCCAACTTGTAAAACAGAGTTATTTAAGAATAAGGCAGAAAAGTAAGATTTATGTAAAATCTTCAAAACTATTAGGTTTCGGTATAGGGAAGTAAACATGAACTTCCCTAATTTTTTACCGCTGATTTCAATAAAATAGAAAAAAATGGGTGGAAAATGGGTGGTTCCATTTAAAAAAATGAAATAATTTGGTATTTTTGAAGTTCAACTTTTCACATGTTTTGTATACACCCTGTATAAAATAAAAAGTTTTTTAACACAGATTCAAATACCTTTGACCTTGTTAGTGACCACCCTACAGACACCGCAACCATATCTTTAAAGGGATCCCCGTAAAAAATAATTTATAAGGGTCTGCATCGGTCAAATTTTTCAAAAAAAAATTAGTAACTCAAAAAGTATGCATTTTTGAAAAAAGTTTTTAGACAAAAGCACTCTAAAATTTTGCGTACATTTCGAAAATATATTAATATATGGGGTGTCCCATTTAAAATAACAAAGTTGCTGTACACTTCCGGTATAATCGGAAGTAAAGAAAAGTTGAAAATATTTTCATTAAATAGAGCGCATCGACAAATACTTTTACACAAATTTTCAAATTTTAATTACAACTACTTTTCCAGATGCTTCTAATGGGCCCTCGTCGTGACACACACTGTATATAGGGCAAAAATAACTGCTAAAAGTTTAAAATATTCTTTTAAGGAGGCCGGAATACTTGGCTGACTTTGTACGAAAGTCAGCGAATAGTACGAGCAATTTAACACACGATTTTTAATACATATCAATTTCACCTTTTTTTCAGATATTCGTATTCCTAAAAAAATGGTAATAACAATAACCGATGATATCATGATTAACTTTACCTTTCTCCGATCTGTTTAATACTAATAACAATTTGCTGGTCTCAGTACAAGTACATTATTTTTATACAACTTTCACGAGATGGGACATTAGTTTTTTTTGTCTTAAGAATATGAGTTCTAAATATATGGTTTGATAAATTCCTGTTTGCTGCCCTTTTTTTACAGCATAAAACTGGTATAACCGATTTATTTAACAATTAATAATTGTAAGAATTCATGTTATAAGTTGTAATAACCGTTGACGTTGACACTAGGTCATTCGGATATCTGGACGTGATGCGAATCATCAATACAGCAAAATCGAAAACAACGGTTAGTAAATGGAAGTTATTACAGACACACATTAAATAGACAATACTATTGGATTAGGAAAGTGAGTATCAGAAAATATCCGGAAGGCTAGCTGCAAGAAAACTTTTTGTTAATCCACAGTTAAATCTACGATGATTTTTGATTCAAATATGGCTTCAAATATAAATTAGGGTAGGTAAATAAAAAAAAATAAAATAAAGAGCCATATTGGTCGATTCATCGCGCCTCTTCTCAGTTCGACTGATTCTCTCTTTCTACTGATTGTTATTTTTCATTCGAATTATGGAACCACTAGAAACAAAATAATCGAGTCTTGAGTTACATTCGTTACTACATTGGGTGCGTTCAGGGAAAGTAACCGTTGAGAAATGGCAGTCAGCATGTTGAGTTTGATACATCTCAACAGTTCAGTATCCCCTAAACGGTGCTTTAGCCTTGTGTAAACAACATAGACCTATTAAGTATGGACGCGGCACTTATTTTGAGGTTATTCAGCGTTCCCAATGATAGAGAGAGAGGTCCGTGAGAGATGGAGCTAGTTTGGGCTAAAAGTAGGTGGGACCAAAAAAAATATAAAATATATACAGGGTGCGTGTAAAAAGGCTATTAATCTGTTAAAATATTTATACGCTTAATATTTAAATATTGTTTTTATTTTGGTATCCACTTGGACAGAAGAATGACCTGGAAGAAGCATATTTTTTACAAGAGAAAGCAGTTAGGTCTTAAATTGTGAGATCTGTACTGGCTACTAGGTAGGATGTTCCAATTAACAATACAAAATAAGAACTGTATTTGCAAATGCGTGGGAATTTAGGCTCAGCTGAAAAATGCATTTTGCTCGGCAAAAAAATAATAAATCACAATACCCTCCGCTGCACTCCTCAACCCTATTCTGCCATAAGCTACCCTCCTCTACCCCAGCTACCTTGCATATCTGAAAACGTTACTCACGTGGTCTTTTGCTTTCTTACTATTGGCTAAAGCATTGTCCAATCTCTCATTGCCATATGCCCAAACTAGCTGCATCTCTCTCATTCATCGACAACACTACCTCTTTGTCTAAACCGCGTCCATAGTTAATAGGTCTATGGTAAACAACGATTTTGACGTTACTACATTATGAGAGATTAAACATTTTTTAATCAACTTAATTCCCGATCTAGCAACTAGCGCTGAGTGAATAAATGTAGAGAAAAACTCTCCTTCAGCGGTAATTGATGAAGAAATGACGAAACAAATAAATAAAATCATACTTTTCATGGATGACAATGAACGTTCCTGACCTTTGATTTTTATAATTACCCCACTTTGGCTATTTTTTCTACGGTTCCCATCCGCTACGCACTATTTACGGTCGAGAACCGCTCCATTAAGGCCTTTCATGCCTTTTTTTCCGGACCGGACCATATACTCGTAATTTAGCAATTTATGAGATAGAAGGAGGGGTGGTCCTCTCATTTTTGTTTCGATGGGCAATAGAGGATAATAAATTACGACGTATAAAAAATAATTGCTGAAACTTTGCACAATCTAATTTAAGTTCTACTCTTAAGCTTAATTTTGGTGTAAGTTATATTTAATATAATCAAACATATACGAGTACAGAAGACGTGTAACGAACACTGTTCGCGAACATTTACTCAAGTGAGTAAAACCTACAGGCTGAATTGGAAACTATCAAAGAATTTGTGTCTTCAGTGTGGAAGGGAAAAAGGACACAGCCCGATAACGAGAGTTGTAATTTCGAGGAGTTTGAAACGATGAAGGTCGTTAGAGTATTATGCGTTTTGTTTAATTTTTATCGTAGAAGGTTCAGATATTATCTTTTCTGCGACGCATTTAATATTTAAATTTTCCAGTCGGGGGTAGATATATCCGTCGGATGAAAGGAAATAAAGAAACAAGAGAAATGTGGGAAATTAGTTTCTGTGAGAAATTGTAAATGGTGTAGTACATATGTATGCTATACCTACATGCAAATTTAACAAAAATTGCATACTAATACCTACAAGAGTATAGCATCATTAAAAATATACATAGATATAAAAATGATTTTTGTTCACATTTTGAGTCATATTTTAGTGCTCAATCCTTAACCCCAAAAAATTACATTTTTACAATTGTGTTGTCTGACCTCCAAAAGTAGAGTAAATGTATTTTTTAGGGTTAAGGGTTAAGCACTAAAATCTGACTTTAGCTATTTTAAAAGCACTAATATCATTCAGAAATTACAGATCAAAATCGTTTCCCTATTACTAAGTTTAAACCTACTTTTTCTTTAAGGTTAATAAAATTCTGAGTAGTGCATTCGAAAGCACTAAATAGCGCTTAATTCCGATATATTATTTTTTAATTTTGTTCAAATATTTAAATGTGGGGCGCTAGCTTTATAAACTTAGCCCCGCCATTTTCAATCGCAATCAATTTTCTGCTCAACCAGACGAGCACTAAAATTAGGAAGTGGGCACTAAATTAAAAAATAGCACTAAATTATGATGTTTGATTTTTTTATTTTTTTGATACTATGGGTGCTAGGTTCACGCGGTTCTAAAATTGACCTTATTACATGTGAAATGTCCATAATGTTAGATATGAGTATCCTATTATGTTGATTTATTTCATCCATTTGAAACATCAGTTATAAATATTCATGAATTTTTAGTTGGTAAGAATATGTAAATAATGCAATCGCGATGTTTCTAGCAGATCACGATATCAATTCAGGCTTTCTATACCACTTTTTGGTCCCCCTTTATGTGGAATTGGTAGGTGTTTTAAGAGAAAACCCATTACTTTCTACAGGATAAATTTTCTCAGGGAGTGTGAGGCAGAAGCCTCATTGATTGCCGTTTAATTGTTAAACGTTCTTTGCATTTTTGACGAATTTCCACAGCTTAGTTTTGAGAAAACGGTAATTTTTTCTCCACTCAAGCAAAATTTATTAAATAATTTTTCAATTACCTTTTTCCCAACCATGGATAGATTGAAATATACTGTGCTAATTTTGTATAAAAAGCTTTTTTTAAGAATTTTCCTCCAGAAAAAAAATTCTAATAAGACTTTCTATCCGAGTGCAAATAGAAATAAAAATTTTTCAAGAATGCCTATTAATTATGATGAATTTATTAATTTTGTCTAAGGAGATAGAAAGGCTGCAAGATTGTTGAAATTTGGCGATAAATGAAATGAAATTAATAAACCAAATCCGAGATTTCAGTCTTTAGAACAATATGACCCCAAATTAATAAGAATCAAGTTTATGGAATAATTTTAAGCGATTTCGGCCCGATCGAAATTGGCTGGAGTATTCACACCATGAATAGTTTAAGCTTTCGTAAAACTTTCGGAGTTTTGAGATGATGAGACTGGCATTTTTTCGAGTATATTCCATTCACTGAATTATTCACGATGCGTATATGCCCGTTAACCGAGTGATATTTATGGAAAAAAATCAGCAAAAGAAGGGAATAAAATTAACTCCTAAAATATATTAGTTGTATCTATTTAAAGAAAATATAATAAAAATGGCTTTTTAAATGTACGACTTGGTTTCATCAATTATGAATACCTATTACTTAAGAATAGTAGCGATACTCATTAAATTTATAAAGGGTGTTTCAATAAGAGCGCAAGATTTTAAGGTTCATTAAAACAATGTTATCTGTAGCAAAATATGGACATATTTATTAGTTTATCATGTATACATTTAGGAATTATACAGTGCATTTCTTTAATTTAAATGTCTTGTAAATGTATTAAATGTCCGCCATTTTGTAGCAGGTGCAGATATTGACTTTATATTCCAGGGTTGTAGAGTATTTGCCAGGAGCTTCAAAATGATGTATCACAAGACCCCCCTTTCCATTTAAATTTATTTTCCAAGATGGCGCCCAGTCGCCATCTTGAAATTTTAGTCTGTCAATTTTACTCCAAAATATAGTAATCATGCATTAGTTTCATTATCCCAAATTTCAATTTTCTAAGTTGATCCGTTCAAAAAATAAAAGGGGGGGGGGACATTAAAGAAATGCACTGTATATGAAACAAAATATCTTGTAAATGGCGGCCACGGTTTTGCTGGCAAAAGCATACTCTTTTGATAAAATTTTCAATAGCATTATTGTATACATGTGGCGGTATTTTATTGATACAGCGTCTAATTTCGGCATTCAACGCTTCGGTGGTCGCGGGCATGTTGGCATAAACCTGTGACTACAAGTTACCCCACAGCCAGAAGTCCAAAGGTGTTAATCACAAAAACGTGGCGGCCAATTCTAGTCACCAAATCGGGAAATGACCTGACCGGGAGTAATGTTTAACAATTAAGACTCGATTATGTTCCATATATAGATCCATATCCAGATTCAATGATCCATATTTACTAACTCCCAACTGCCAACTTTCGATCTGTCATGTTATAATCACGTGTTATTATGACTGTCAAACATGACAGGCAATTCAAATCTTGCGGTCTTATTGAAACACCCTTTATTTTATTTGGACATACTACGCAACGGATGTATTCTGACTTTTTACACATTAGGTTGGTCTGCATCTCTTCATGGGTGGAAAGAAACTGGTGAATATCGGATAAATTGGCTCTTTCCGCGCATAGAAAGAAAATAAATCTTAGTACTGACGCAAGTTGCACAAACACAACTCTATAGGAAGCGGTTGCGTATTGTGTATACATGGAGGAGAGCGCAAAAAGACATTGCGGAAGGAGGTTTAATAGAATTTGTGCTGCCTTATAAGGACAGGAAATTAAATACATACAGGGTGTCCCAATAGTGCGGTAAAGCTCATTTACTCAGTTATTATAAGATAAGAAAAAAATGGTAAATAGGAAAAATGTTAAGCACTTTTAGGTGCACAATTTAAAATTATTTGTAAATATACAGGGTGGCCCATAAATCGAAGCGATACCAAACATATCGAATATGAGATAAAAAAATATATCATTACCTTTAAAAAAAGGTATGTTTGGTATGGCTTCGATTTATGGGCCACCCTGTATATTTACAAATAATTTTAAATTGTGCGCCTAAGGGTGCTTAACATTTTTCGTATTTACCATTTTTTCGTTTCTATTATAATAACTGAGTAAATGGGCTTTACCGCACTATTGGGACACCCTGTAGAGATGGGGGTGACTAGAAATGAGTCGGTTTGTTGGTAGGTTACATTCGTGAATTTACAATGCCAGCTTTAGCACGCGAGAGTTGTGCTTCACTGATTAATACAGGAAGTTAGCTGATGCTCGAGTAATATCAAGCAACTCGCGTTATTCGTAAAATTTTACCGTTAGTGAATTTTCATCATCTGTTCAACTCGAACTGAACTATACGCTGAAGTACTGCACTATAATATGAATGCATGGCGCTTTGAAAGCTCGACTTAGGGTTTTGAAAGTTTGACGAAATTTACTAGATGCAGAGCATTATGAACTGCAAATTAATTAAACTTACTCATTAATTGACTCATTGAATTCCTGTGTTAAGTTTGCGCTAGGCAGAAAGAAATAGTCAGAATAGTCTCGATGCAACATACTCTTTATCGAAGTTATTCTTTTGTTATTTTCTTTTATTTACAAATCGATAAATTATTTACAATTGTAGACAAACTTATCCAGAATAGGCTTGCAAGATAGTATTTGAGAAGTTCCTATAACAATTGCAATTTAATGCCAAATATACAATTTGAACGAGATAATATCAAATTAGTAATTATAAAGGAAAGGAGTAGTGCTTTGTAGGGGTACAAAATTATTTGTGTTAAGTATGAGGTACAAAATTACATTGGCGTACACTTTATTGAAAATCCTGTTGTGAAAACATTGACCTATCCACGGTTCTTGTTTATCGGTATCGTTTCGCATTAAAATTTGAACTTATAACGGGAGGATGATATATTAAGTATGAAGGGTTGAAATAACCGCAACTGTTTTCGACCTCTAGTGTCTATTTATGTCTATCAAGTCGTTTGAACGAGTGCAAATTGAATGATAAACAATGGAAATGTAGTCGTTGCTCATCGAAGAATGAAAACCTTTTTATGAATGTGGAAAATCGCGTGGGCGGGTCACTAAAACAAGTTTTCGGAAAACATTACTGCCCATTTTCTCCAAAGCATCACAAGCCTGATCATATGTAGGTTCACTTATAGGGTAGGATAGGGTTGTGATCACAAAACTGTTTTCCCAAAGATTCCGTGCCTTATCATGAGTGTGAAAAATTTTAACCTGGCAACATTGTAAATTACTAGTTCAAGACACTTCAAGACTATTCAGTTGGTAGTGACTGGACAGTGTGTTGGTAGCAGTGCAGTAATTTTTTGAGGTTAGACGTCCCCTAACCACACACAACTTTTGAGTGTTTTGAAAATAGAATTTTTTATTTTTATAGAATTAAATTTTAATCAGCTTAATTTATATTAAACAATTCCTTAACCATTTAGTTCAAAAAAACTCATAATAAAATTTCTCCATAAAACAAAATCCTTGAAATAAACAACATTTTCTAGTAGTATCTCATATCATAGAAGTATACATCATAGAAGTATATCATTTTTATGAACCTTTAGAAAGTGAACATAAGATGGACCACATTCAGATATAAAAAACGTTATTTTTTAAATGGTGGTTGTCCATATTATATGACCGGTCCATATTTGGCGCACTTACTCTAATAATTTTTAAGAACATCAACAACATCTATTTCATTAACTGTTTCATCTATGTTATGATTTACGATCCATATTTAAATTTAAAAAAAAGCAGCACAAAAAAACAAACCTCGGTTATAAAGCAAAACCTGATCACAAGTCATCAAAATTGGGCACCTTATCCTAACCTTATCACAGGATAAGGATTTATATTGGGGAAACGATGTAGGAAAGACTTGTAATATATTTTCGTCATGTGATTAGTTTTAATCACATGATGCTTAAAAGCTTAAATTTTGCGGATTTTGCGGATTTTGCGGATTTTGCGGATTTCTTTCTTCTAATTTTCTTTTAATTCCAGAATTTCTTATAATTAGCGGTAATTTTCAATTTTCAATAGTACTGTTCAAACTGGCTCAATATTGTAAATTCACTAGAGTTACATTTTTTTAAATGAAACCCAAAATTTAAAGAAAAATTGGTTGGTTTTTCGAAAAAACACTCGGACAGGTCAATTTTGTTTACTAATTGCGCAATTTTTCAAAAAGAATTTAAGTTTCCTCCACTTACCATTCTTGGGCAGTGACGTCATTGACGATTTTTCGATTACTCGGAAACATATTATTTGCAATATCTTTCATAACATCTTTTTAAAAGTCATTTAAAAATCAGACACATAAATTTTATGTTATTTGAGAATACAATAAATAAATGAAGAATAATTAATAATAAAAATAAATTTAATAACAATTTAACAACAAAGTAATTTAAAAATGTGTTAATTTTGTTGTTAAATTGTTATTAAATTCATTTTTATTATTAATTATTATTAATTATTCTTCATTTATTTATTGTATTCTCAAATAATATAAAATATTTGTGTCTGATTTTTAAATGACTTTTATTAAAAAAATTGTTATGCAAGATATTGCAAATAATATGTTTACGAGTAGGAAAATGCAAGATGTATCAAAATAAAAAAAATAATTGGGGTTACTATTTAAAAAAATCGTCAATGACGTCACTGCCCAAGAATGGTAAGTGGAGGAAACTTAAATTCTTTTTGAAAAATTGCGCAATTAGTAAACAAAATTGACATGTCCGAGCGTTTTTTCGAAAAACCAACCAATTTCATTATAATGTATTTATTCCTTTCATTTGTTACATACTGTATAATAGTTAATAAGGGTCACAGAATCCAAAAATAAAGTCAAATACCGTATTTTCCATTTGAAATAACGAAGTTGACCTCTACTTAAGGTATAACCGGATGTCACATATGGTTAAAAATATTTTAGAAAAACTCCCAACATTGATTATCCTTTACTCCTAAATTTTCAGATTTTTAACTCTTCAGGAACTCCGAAAAGTTCTAATGCACGGCTACCGTGGAAAACCCTGTATAGATGATCTCAGAATTTACCTATAAGTTTTATGTTTTTATAAGGCCGGCACCCATATATTGGACAATTGCCCTCAACTTATAACTTATAACTCATATATAACTTATAACTTTTTTTTTTATACTTTTGGTTTTATGAGCAGTCGTTTTAAAAGGAAAAATTTTTGTTTGGTTTTGGTTGTGCTACTTGAAACTAGGATAATCCTTGGATAATCCTTGGATAATATGATGTACGAGTATGTATTCTTTATTAATTGTAAGATATTCTGTTTTTGGGCACATGTCGCGGCAATTTGGTCGGAGACTATATTTGTCTAGCGCCATTTTGACGGGATACGCTAAAAAGCACCATCTGGATTCGGTGGACTCGGTCATGCTAACAAAGCATCTCGTCTGCAACCATCCTTGTTAAATTGTTTTTCTGAACTATAATACTGCGATACTCCGAGGGTTTTGTTTTCTTTGCTTAGCCTTTCCCCGTTTTTTTTAAGTTTTTTTTATCATATACTTATTTGTTTTTATTCCGGTCGACTACGTACAAGGAACTCTTAAGGAACATTATTCTATGTACTTACTATGTACTCTTAGTTTCAGTAACATTTAAGATCTGCTTGCTCAAGATTGATTAATTTTGATTTTGAAATCTTTTCCTGGGACGTCTGCCGCAATTTTTGTAATATCAAGCAGTAGGTATAGAAAAAGGCTGTTCTTTCATAATTTATTTTATTACAGATTAAAGAATGCATTTCTTTCTCCGGAAGACCTGTAAGCTAGTAATATTTATGTATAGAGTAAAAAATCCTATCCATGCATGAAAATTCGCAATTTTAATTCCTGGTTATTCAGTCGTGTATTCTTTGTTCATACGGGATTCATTCAAGAGTTCCATTCATTCCATTCTTAAAAACACTTTTACACTATAAAGAGTTTAAATCAGTTATGGCTTCAGGACTTCCGCCAAAATTTCGAATATAATTTCACATCTAGCAGGTTTATTGGAGTTTATTTACAAGATAAACCCCGGAAAAAATATAATCTATCCTCCAGAGATACTACAACACTTTTCTCTTTTTCATACAACACAATCACCGCACGTTGTATTGTGTGTCGTGGTATATTAAATGGAATATGAAATGGGGAATCCATGCTGAGATGCTGAGAATTCCCGCTGATATATTCCGAGGTGTCAGAGATTGCCATTAGGTGTGCCTTTCTCAGTTTAACATATCAAAACACGGATTTTATATTAAACGGGGTTCAAGGGATCAATATCACTCGAGATAGAAGAGCGCACACCTAAATGGCTGTGCAATACATTTTTAGTTTACCTTTAGGTATATGAAAGGTTAACGTTACAAAAAAGGATTAACATCAGAAACGTTATGTATAACTATTTGAGTTATATTTTAATCCACAGACAGTAAGAACAATATTTTATGTTTATAATAATACGATAAAGCCGAGTACCCTGCCCTACCCAATTTTCAATCATCCATTCAATAGAAAATTATTCATCCGATCGAAACTCAGATTTTTTAATGGCGTTCACTTTTGTCAAAAACTCATCAGAATCGAAGAGAGAACTCATCAGAAATTCTTTAAACAAATATTTTTTGAAATCAAATTTCCACTTTAACTATTTATCGTATTTGCTTATCGTATTAAGCTTCATGAAGGGATTAAGAATAGTGCGGATGGGCGTCAGACTTGAAGACGGTAACACCGCCTTTATGAGCTTTTACTCCAATCATTAATATAACTGATAAGATAATTTAATTGGTCCCGGAATGAAGGTGAAAAGAGAAAATGTGTTAGTTTGAAGTTGGGAGTTTGAAAAGGGAGTTAACGAGTTAAACGAAATTGCCAGGGAAAGAGACTGCAACTTCGTGTAATTAGTAGAAAAGTTCGATTTCGATCCGGAGTTAGTTAATTTGATTAATAAAAGAGATATCTATTCAGTTGATAGGTGAGATGTTGTTTTAAAGATTGTGCAGCTAAAGAATTATTACATTCGCAAGGCGTTACTTTCTTTCTTCTCGTTCTTTAACCTTCATTTTGGAGGTTAAAATTACCAAATGCTCGATAAAAAATTTATAATACCATATGTAATAATGAAAACGCCCAAAAACATGTAAAAATGTGTATGCTCGGTACCATAAGGCATATTTTGCATTGCACGATAGAAAAATCTCGATCAACTAATTCATGGTCGGCAAGGGTTTTTAAGTTTATTTTTCTGTGTTTAGTTTTATATTATGTTTGTGAACAGTACACGTAGATAGATAATATTCTCTCGCTTACATCGAATTTTCCTTATCTAGACAAATTTTTCATAGTTCCCGAAAATGTTTCATACTCGTTTCGTATATTCTCGCAAAATTTCAATATATTCGTATAGCGACGAAGCGACGTGTGCTTTGAAAAATAAACTAACCTTCCTTACGATACATATTTACGCAAAGAAATAAAGAATTCCCCTTAGCGAAATAATCCCCTTCCCCTTCCCCTTCCCCGAAATAATAGCGTCGCTTTTATTCAAGGTTTTCGAACATCCCATATTCTCGTTTCTTCTTCGAATGTTTTATTTATTATTAAACAGCAGAAATTATAGTTTTTACTTTGTGTAGCATCCACAATGTGTTTAATAAATAACTTAATCGCCTTTAACGTCGCCTTCAAAATATTATGAATTACAAATTTACATTTCCGTAAAACCGTAATGTGAAAATCGTTAATTACAAAATTTAGTAGCTTTGACTACCTTGTTCATTTGGTGAAAATTTATAGCCTAGTGGCAGTTTGAACTAAAATTATACTACATTCGATGTTTATTGTAGATTAATATACCTTCTGACAAAAAAGTAGCCGCAATTTCCGATTTAAATTACCTGTATTTTTGAATTTTTCAAGTTCATGTAGAGAGATTTCCCAATCAGTTTGGTTGTAGCAGCTGATTGAATCAGTTCATCTCAGTAGTGATCTGCAAATTTTGCAATAGATAAAAATAATGATCAAAGAGTTTCTCTCATATTTTGGATTTTGAACGGAATTTCGTGGGCCGAATCGATGTAGATGCTTAAGGTGATTCTGTTTTATTAAAAACCTATATTTACGAATGGTACAAAACTTTTAAAGACAATCGCTAAAAAGTTGCCTTGTTCCGGACAGTTTTCAACTTTTTCAATCAATGATAACGGCTTGAAAATAAAGAAAATTGAGTGAGGATAATAATACAGATTTTTTTATAATCTACTTTGTGCTAACAAATCCTCTTTGTCGCAGAAATTTACGGCTTTCATCGACCACTTTAAATATCATCAGAGAATAATGAGCATCCCTGGTAAAGATATAGGCACATTAATCAAATTATACAACCATCTCTCCCACTTCGCCAACCCAAAATCCCAACTTTATGGACTCTCCTCCTCTTGGAGAATTGTCCATTAAATAATTACTGAAAATATGATGGCATGGTGTGTTGGAAAATGTTCGTTCTACTCAGTGATAATGGTTTTTAACCAGTGGTGGATTCGTTCATTTTAACATTTAACAGATAGATGTGAAGTTACAAATTTACTTCTTAATGAACTAAAAACACTTATAATTAAATACAGAATCAGAAAAATTATAAATCTGTTCATGCTAAATTTATTGTAATGTGCTCAGTTCTGTGTTGGGC
Source organism: Phyllotreta striolata (assembly GCA_918026865.1). Lineage (NCBI taxonomy): Eukaryota > Metazoa > Arthropoda > Insecta > Coleoptera > Chrysomelidae > Phyllotreta > Phyllotreta striolata. The sequence continues at coordinate 4,072,102 of OU900094.1, read as the reverse complement.
TTTCTCTTATTTAACGTTTCACAAGTTGACATATATTCCATTACCTTTTATATTTGACTCTTAGCGCCCAAATTGCTATAACGAATAAAAGTGCAAGATTGCACGAACAGCGTTTTCTTTTAATAGATCTTTTTGTAGGTACGACTCGGATAGCGGCTCTCTCCAAAACACATTTAAATTAATAATTTTCCCAGCTGGATTCTATTCTCTTAATGGATATTCATATAACTTTTAAAATTGCCCCCGCGTTTAAATTTACGCTATTGTTAAACCGGGTCATTATATATTTTCAAACACTGAATAGATATGTACATGGCTATGTGCGAATATCACAGGAGTATTTCTATAAAATTTACGATTTTACATTTAAGCTTTTAATTTAGGTATTTAGAGAATAATGATGAATATAATTAATAAAAGAATAAGACTCTTAAAATATTGTTACAAAACGGATCAGAAGAAAATAAATATAAATTTAAAGAAGTGAGAAAAATGTCGAAGGTATGCAGAAAGAAAAAAGAATATAATGTATATCGGGGAGAGATTAAAAACGTAATTGAAGAACATTTTACGAAAAAAGTAATAAAATTATCTATCAAGAGGTGAGAACAGAGATGAAAGGAATAGGGGCAAGAACGATTTCGTCAATTTATCATTAAAAATTTAATGTGTTCTAGATTTTCTATAAATATGTACAGTAACAGAAATAATGCATTTATTCCATTTTAGATCTCCACCCTGTATATAGAAAATATTTATTCCAGGCGGTCATAACACGGAACCCATCCTGAAATTTAGCATGTACTTTCGATAAAATATTTACTATACTTTCATTACCATTCATTAATTTTTAACGTCATTATTTCTATCACAATTTAGTTCATTTTTTATAGATGTTCGATGACGCATCCTCGAAGGATAACGAATGGCAGGATGTGCACCGTATATCAGGATTAAAACTGCTATTAATTTCGAAAATCTATTTTATCGTGGAAATAATTAACCGTAAAGAGTTTTTTACTAAACTATACGTTGGGATCTTCATAACTGACCATGACTAATTTTTCAACTTGTGGATGTCTCAACAATGGCTCGTCCTATAAACAAAAAAACTGTCAATTTAATCAACTTTAAGTTTGACAAATAAATGTCAGAGCCAAGAAACCATAGCAACAATTAATTGACACATTTTATAGTACGTTCAGAATTAATTTTTAAATGTATCAATATGCCCGGGGGTTAAAACTAAATTGGTCTTCACTTGAATACACGTTATTAAAATGTTTTCAAATTTAGGGGTTGACTTAAGAATGAAATTACCTTTAAAACGAGGTGTCACTTGACCCCCCTTTCCATAAGAAGAAAAGATTCATAATGGCGCCTAACTGTCATTTTGAAAGTTTCTGCTGTCAATTTTACATAAAAAAAATAGTATTTTTACTCCAATAAAAACACCCCAAATTGCGCGACAAAAGCTCTTTCCATTCAAAAGTTAAAGGGGGGCGACGGACTTTTGGTCCTTACTGTATACATGTTCTAATAAGTAATTAATAACAATTTCTGAATTATGTTACTGTTCGGATATTTCTGAATATACCTACTATTACTGAAAACATAATTGTAATCTTATGATTACATTATAAGATCGTATATAAAAATTTGCATGAGAAAGCGCCCGCAATGATGTATTAAAAATTCAAATTTGCTTAATGTATCATAATGATGAAAAATAAATATATCCTATATACAGTGCATTTCTTTAATGTCCCCCCCCCCTTTTATTTTTTGAACGGATCAACTTAGAAAATTGAAATTTGGGATAATGAAACTAATGCATGATTACTATATTTTGGAGTAAAATTGACAGACGAAAATTTCAAGATGGCGACTGGGCGCCATCTTGGAAAATAAATTTAAATGGAAAGGGGGGTCTTGTGATACATCATTTTGAAGCTCCTGACAAATACTCTACAACCCTGGAATATAAAGTCAATATCTGCACCTGCTACAAAATGGCGGACATTTAATAATTATCTAATAATAATAATAATTTGAGGAAATAAGCTGAGTTCTGTTCAAAAAAAGCTCGAAATGGTTGTCTTGAACTTCTTGATACAAGAACAGCCTATCCGAACATTTTCGAACATAGTAACGTCGATATTTTTACAAATATCTGTAATTATTTCTCGTATATCCAATATTGAAGCAGGTTTAGTTTCGTACACATTTTGCTTCAAATAGCCCCATAAAAAAAAGTCTAAAGGTGTCAAATCTGGTCAAATTCTGGTCAAATCCATTCCGTAGGACCTCGACGACCAATCCAACGATCCAACGACCAGGGAAAATAGCATCCAAATAGTTCATTACTTGTCTGGAGTAATGTGGTGGTGCTCCATCTTCCAATGGACGAGAATTGGCCATTTTAGAGTTAGTTTACGTGCTACCTAACTGCAATGAGAACTAAACAACCGAAAACTAAATGAAAATACTTTGGGAAAACACTAGGAAAATCGAAAACTAAAGAGAATATTTTGAACACTAGGAAAACCAAAAACTAAATGAGCATATTTTGACTAAACAATTAATGTTCGTTGTCGTACTTAAATTTTTTGGAATTTTTTTAACCAAAAATAACCTGTCAAACATTATCGGTTTGCTGGGATTGCTGTTTGCCATAGAAAAACAAATATTTCTAGAAAAATTGATATTATTTTGTTTGTATTCAGGTAATTATTAAATGTCCGCCATTTTGTAGCAGGTGCAGATATTGACTTTATATTCCAGGGATGTAGAGTATTTGTCAGGAGCTTCAAAATGATGTATCACAAGACCCCCCTTTCCATTTAAATTTATTTTCCAAGATGGCGCCCAGTCGCCATCTTGAAATTTTCGTCTGTCAATTTTACTCCAAAATATAGTAATCATGCATTAGTTTCATTATCCCAAATTTCAATTTTCTAAGTTGATCCGTTCAAAAAATAAAAGGGGGGGGGGACATTAAAGAAATGCACTGTATACGTTTATATACGAATATAACCTTTCTTCGAAACTACCGAAATCTAAATTTATTTCTTTCAGCGTCCCTTCTTCGCAACATCACCAAATTATCGGCTATATGAAACAAGTTTTTCACGGACAGTAAATTTTCCAAAGATTTTTCCCGCATTTTATTCCGATTTCCCCGTTTTTCCTTATCCGACTTCAAAATTTCTTTTTTGATTTGCTGGATAATAAAAAAAACATGTGACTTCCGAAGTAAGCGGAAACATCTCTCGCTTCCGCCCTAAAAAGGGGAATTTACATTTAGAAAAACGATGTATGCGAATATATTTATAAGAAGAATTCATAATCATTATTTTTTAAGGTTTTCGATTGTTCCCTATTTTACATTTTCTAATATTCATGATTTAAAATCAAACTTTCTTTTATGATACTTGGGATAATTCTAAATTCCTGATTCAACAATTATTAAATTGTACATTACTTTTTCCCACCATTATGATTTCTATTTATAAATAAAAGACGAGTTCTGCTATTTCCAGGGACCTTTTTAATACTTTTCCGATTTCCCAATGTAGCTAGGCTAAATACAATTTAAGAACAACAAGCGAAACTCTAATTTAACTCTTTTCCTAAAATTTGGGTCGTAAGAATTTTTTTAAATACTTATTGCATTTATCGATTTGGTTGCACCCTAATACAATAGTCTAAGATCCCAAGTAAGTGTCCTCGTAAATTGACACATACCGAAAACTTTTTTATTATTAAGTTTTCGAAAAAAAGTTTTTCTGCATGGTTCAAAACCCAAAATGCAACCATTAGTTATCAAAATTTAGCAGTCATATACGAGGTTTGTCAAAAATGTGATTTTTGCTCATTTAAATATTTGAACATGTAAATAAGCAATGATGAATATTTGAAAGTTATTTTATTGCTAAACATTTTTTCTTTACAATAATTTTCGATATTGTCAAAATAAGGGTACTTTATTTAAGGTGCTCTTTGAGCATATAATTAAAACTTGACTGTTTTGGGATTTTCTATAAATGTGTACCTACAGTATCCGAAATAATGAATTTATTCAATTTGGCGTTTTCACCCTGTATTTGCTCTACAAAGGCTTTAATACTCCCACATAATCACGATATCAAGGAAATAAATTATATTAGCTTGCCACTTCAAAGCGGCACAAACCATTATGCTCAAAACTCGTAAAACTAAAAAATACAATATAAAAAACACAAGTAAAACTATATACCAACTCAGCAAGGCCTAATAAGGGTCGGAGGGCAACCTTGCCGTATTCGCTATTTAGTGAAGTCGTAAGTTATAGTAAATAGTTATAGTTATAGTTATAAGTAGTAAATTATAGAGGAATGGGTGAAATTGCCGCCACTGTTTTCGACCTCCCTCCACATTATGAATATCAAATTGTTTAAACGACAGGAAATTGGATAGTAAACGGTGGAATGTAGTCGTTGCTTATCGAAGGATGAGGAAAATCATTACATAAGTATGGAAAATCGCGACGAGACGGTGCGTCGCTCATGTGTGAACAATTTTCAGGAACTAACTGCAAGTTTTTGGGTGAGCGCATACCTGCATGGATGTTCTAGTAATTTTTAACTATCGAATAGGATAACTTAGTGACTTAAATCTCATCTACAGATATTACCACGGAAGGTCCTCTACAGCTATTGCTTCCATTATCCCATCTGAAGCTCAATTTGGACGCTGTACAAGGCTAGCTAATAAGACACATCAATTTGCCGTACAAATTACAACAGCAAGGACCTCCATGTATCAGAAATCCTTTCTGTACCGAACCGCAACACTATGGAACAGGCTACCAGCAGAAGTGTTCGAAGTTGGTTACAACCTGCAGTGGGTTAGGACCAACATCAATCAATATTTACTAAAAACGCATTGGGGCGTTATAAGCTTTGTCTTTTTCCGAATCATCTCCATCAAAAAATAAGATATCAGGTTATTTTATTAATGTCACGGTTCCCTGAGTATGACACTTTATTATCGTCCTACTGGCGAAACCTTTTGATTTTACGTCGGAAAAGCAGCAATTTATTGGACATTTTTTATTAGACATTTCTTATAGCATTTTAATATTTCGCTTCAAGTCGTACACATGATTTACTTCGTATAAACGTTAAGTTGTTTTGTTAATACATTCCAATTTCAGTAGTCCAAAGTTAATTTACAATGCTTCAGTTGCGAATTTTCCTTTTAAAGTAATAAAAATTAAAAAAGCCTCTTCATCCGAAATCTACAAAACAACGTCTCCTATCATTATTCTAATGTGACCGGAATAATTATATTTGCGTCTCGACGGAGATCCTGCGGAGGAAGAAAGGTTAATTGAATATAATTTAAAATACCCTTTGCACGCCTCGCTTTAATTTGCCTAATTCGAACCTCCATTCACACTGTTAATTTCGCATCTGAGTCCATAAAGAGATTAGAAAAGATAAGAAATGAGAATGATTACTAACAGACAACACTGAACTTCCGAATCCCGTGAGAAAAAGGTAAAAGTTCTTCGGAATATAATCTACGCTTCGGGAAATAATTTCTCTGATTAGTTCTGTGTGTGTGTGTGTTTTTCAACCCTTCAAAAGTACAAACGAGAGTTTTTAGTCGTTAATTTATTAAATCTGTCCCAATAAATATGCTCAAGACAAGTAGGTGAAAAAGCCATGGATTTAAGGTGCAAAATGCTTTATTGTATCAATTGAAATATACAATAGGTTGATTATGATGTCACACTCAATTAATATTTTTGTAAATATAGGGTGTTAATTAATTAAGTGCCGATACTTCAGGATGTGAATATCTATTTGGATGTTTTTAAGAAGAAAAGTTTATATCAATACAGGGAGTGTCAGGACGAGCTTAAACTATCTGTATATTGAAAACTACTTATCCGATTTTAATAAAATTTGGTATACATATGTATGTTATGCAATAAGACGAACCTTTCAAAATATTTTGACAGTCGTACCACTTCCGGATATACCAGACATTAACTTTATTATTTCAAATAAAACACCCTGTATATTAATATATTTTCGAAATCTACGTAGAATTTTAGAGTACTTTTGTCGAAAACACTTTTTTCAAAAATGCATACTTTTTGAGTTATTAATTTCTTTTTTGAAAAATTTGACCGATGCAGACCCTTATAAATTATTTTTTTACGGGGATTCCCTTAAAGATAGCAAAAATAAATAATAAAATAACTAAATGTATAAATATGTTATAAATAAATAAATAACAAAACACGAACAAGAAAAATAATGGAAATAATAATTTTGGATCAATTAACAATTAATTACTTAGTGACACAAGTTGTGATTTTATGGCACAAAAAAACACGAAATTATATAATAGATTGTCCCAATGAAATGCGCACAATGCGCCCCTTTAATTAGCTTATAATTTTTAAACGCCAAATCAAACCTGCGGTTTACGCAAATATAATTTATTTTACGATAGCTTTTGTAACACTGACACAAAAATTTTGTGCCAATTTTGTATTTCGTAGAGGGTGTTTTATTAAAATTATCTCTTTTAAATTTCCATGAATTAAATTTTATCGAATTGAACAACTTGAAAAGTTTGGAACCAAATTAAAAATTTGGTTACGGTCGATAATAGGAGATTTCGATAAAACATATCTGAGAAAAACACTTGTTTTTATGATTAGGCATTTAAAAATTAGCCGATTAAATGGGCTACTTTTCTTTGGGACACCCTGTAATAAAGGTAAATGTTTTTTATTTAGATACCTATTAAAAATGAAGTGAGAATATCGCTATCGAACTTAATTGGTCAATACACCAAATGACTGAGATAGGAAAAATATCTGGAGTAATAAGAAAATTATGATTTTTTTTTTCTAAAAATTTACCACCCTGTAGCTTGAAAACCTCTTAGGTTTAGGACATACATTGATATAAAGTTTTCTTCTTAAAATCATCTAAATATTCACATCCTGAAGTATCGGCATTCAATTAATTAACACCCTGTATATTACGTATAAAAAACGTGTTACTTTAAAAGATTATTATTTATCCTCTTCTATAAGTACCTAATTTTTGACCGGTTATTGCTAGCGAAAATGAACGAAAGGCCGAAGTCGAAATAAAAGGGAAAAAAAGAAGGAAAAATCTCGCGATCGGCTGGTCTGCAATTGACTTTCCCATGTCACGAAAAACTCCGAAAAAGTAATAAAATGGTCATGCAATCGTGTCCTTTTGAACGCCTCGGGTAATTGAATTTTTCACGGGCAATTTAGTTCTGACAAAAAAAAAGTTAAAATCACTCAAAAAAACCGCTCGGCGCACTTGCCATTATCATTGTTCATTGTCAATTTCGCTTTTTCATTGAGTAAAAATTTACGAACAAATGAACTTATCAAAAAAATTGAATATAATTAGTTCAATTTTCAACCCGCGTGAACCTAGAATCCCCACCATCAAAAAAAATCATACATAATAATTTAGTGCTATTTTAGTGCTAATTTAGTGCCCACTTCCTAATTTTAGTGCTCGTCTGGTTGAGCAGAAAATTGCAATTGAAAATGGCAATTAATTATATATAATATTATAGAATATAATTAGTTCAATTTTCACGGTTTTGATCTGCTAGATTTCTAATAGAAATAAAACTTTTTTTAGATAATTTATCTAAATGCATCTAAAAAATTAATATTGGATTAAAATAACAATTTCGATTAATCTTAGTTTATAACAGGTCCTAAAACCTACCGTTTTCGAAAAATTTAACATTAAAGTTTGGATATATGAGTAGTAGATACCATTTCAAAATACAAAATCCATGCACGAATAATAACTATTTTATTATCAATTTATTACTTAGTCGTCTAATTGCATTTCAACATTATTTTAACCAAAAAAAGTTAATAATTTTTAAAAGCAACAAAAACACATATTTCATGTAAGGAATTTAAGGACATGAGGAAATATCTTTATAAAGGAGTTCATAAGGAAAATGCGGGGGAATCAGTGCTGTAATGAAATTTTCAAATGTAATCAAAATTTATCTGCATCTTGTATCTACAACTCATTCATATCGATCCTGACTTGATTTTATATCTTTGTGTCGCTACTACAGAGTAATATGTACAATTAACTTTGATGATACAAATGATACTAAATGATACAAATGTAACATGTAACGAATTATGCAAGAATTTGTAACAGTAAGCATTTTTTCCTATTATACTCGTAAAATGTAAAATCTTTACTTTTTGAAAAGACTAATTATTACGACACATGCCATTATGTATGTTTATGCGTTTCTTTTCCAATTCCAATAATAAATTATTTATTATATGTAAGTAGAAAAAAAGGAGTTTTTGTTTCTAGAGTCGTCCTGTAACTTTCTGATGACATTAAGAAGATTTTGTTGGCTTTGTACAAACATTCGAGAATCCCATTAACAATATTCCAGTACCGTCATTTCGATTGCGAAGCCTTCGAAATCGGTTTTTTTTCTTTAATACGGCAGTAAATTCATAAAACGCGAGGAATCCAGAAGAGTGTCTTAAAGTGTCGGTTGTTTAGGAAAAAGGCGATAAATCTTAGAAAATAATCCTTTCATTTTTTATCGCCTAGAAGAGTATTGTTCAATTAAGAACACAAATAAAATATTGTAGGTACTTTTCCGACAGATTTCTTATGCTATTTGCCCACAAAAGAATACAAAAATGTCCTGATATGCGAAGGTAATAAGAAAACGACTTTGAAAAAGGAGCAGAGAAGAAGAAGGGTGACAATTTGTACTCTCATCGTTTGAAAAACTTTTTAACGCCTGAACTTTTTCATTAATAACGAATTATTATTTTGAATTTCCTAGAAATGTCACAGAGAGTTTTTTTAGGCCGTTTTAGGGGCAATTTTGTAAAATAATCCTCCGTTCTGAGGAAAAATTTATTCTGTTTACAAGCTTGTTTCAAGTTTGAGATTGTTGCTGTTTTTAATGAGTATTTAGGGGAGCACAATTTTCGACTATAATTGATTTAATGTATGTAGATGATGACATGAAAAGACTATGACAAAATTTTTAAAGAGGGCAAAATGAATGTGCTTGTTTTCCGTGAATAATATCAAAAATGAAGCGATTTGGAATCTCGGAAATTCCATAAACCCCCTCTCATTTGAAACGAAAAATGTTATTGATGCCTCTCTCGATGCCTTTCAATATCATATTTCCAATACAATGATCAGCGAAAGGAGAAAAAGAACAAGTCAAATTTCATAAAGCATCGGCAAAGCAGGTAAATCGGCTATTCCTTTGTCCTTTGATGTACATACTGATGTAAATTCAGGAGGAAAAGTATGCATGTGACTTTTAAACGGTCTAAAAATATGCGAATCTATACCGGATATTATCCTTTCTGTTTCTTCTGTTCAATGTTTCAGTGATTTTATTAACAAATTAATAAATATGAATGTTAGAATATAGGACTAATTTATTTGGGTAAAATTACTTCAAAGATTAATTCAAAGAAAATATTGTAATTGTGAGTAATACACGAGAAAAAAACAACTGGATATTTTCGATGGTTAATACTGAAAATTAAGAATAAATTGTAAACATAAAAATTACAAATATTGAAATAAAAATACCGAAGGAATAGAATGCAATCACCAAAATTAAATATTTATTCCTTTTTAGAATTATGATGCTCGCCTGTGTTTAAAATTTCTGTTAGGTATTTGTGTTATTTCCTAAATTATTTATAGAAGCTAAAAGTAGGTACCTATCCAATTTTATTTTCTTTTAATTATCTTTGCTTAAAGCAAAAGTATCCAGAGGCTTTAACTGTTAGGAGCGAAAATTTTCTTAAAAAGAGGATTGACTAAAGAGCTTTCAATAGCTATCCTTGTATTTTTTTTGAATGATTTTTCATTTCACTGGAAACTACAAGACGCATTTTCGATTCGTAATTATTTCGCAAAATATCCTCATTTAATAAATTTGCTAATTCAATTGATAGTTTGCTCATGTTTGAATGTAGTACAATAAAACAAATACCTGAAGTTTTCCTGGATGATAAAGTAATGGCTCTTTCCACTCTATTCGATGTAATTGGACTTTTTCACTGCCCCATTTTTGGCAATCTATTTAGTGAGGCTCAATACACTGAAAACGACAGGAAAGTAAAAAACTCCTGGACTTTTCCGAGAAGAGTATACCTACTCCAACAAGAATGTTCCTAATGTTTTTTTCAATTTTTTTTTAAATATTATTTACTTTATTTACTTCCAATGAATATAGATAAAAATGTTCGTTTTTCTAAAATAAATTTATAAAAATTCTTGGTATTGCAAATTCGTACTAATTTTTGAACCACCCCTTTAATACAGCAACATACGAGGGCGCTACGGCAGTTTATCATCCTTAGTTGTTATTTTACACGAGAAAAATACATTTTAGCGGTTTAATGTCTTTCTGGAAAGGTTTTAGCAAGCGCGGTTTTTGCAGTTCAAGTTTAATGTACTGGGAACATTAACTCTCTACTTCTCGAGTTTGTGGAACTCTTCAACTAACAGTAGTCAGACGCACTCTCTCGCACTTACGGTTTCCCTATATCTTTCCTGCCTCTATAGATCGCTGCGGTATAGTCCTATTATAGACCTTAAATTAATCTTTGGTTCCATCATTTTTTATTATTGTAATATACCAAACGGCTCCGGATCGCAGAAGGAAAAGCAAATTCGTTTTACGGAAGCCATAAAATCGACACCGAGATTAAAAATCTGTTATCTGAAAAGAACAGTTTGGATTTGGGATGTTAGAAAGCAATGGCTCTGCAATGGCTCTTTAAATGTGCTAGAGCCTTTTTTGAGAAATACTTGGAGACCCTCGCGGTTCCTTATCATGGCGAATAGCTTTTTCTCGGTATTTTTATATTTTATTTCGATTCGGGATTTATTTTTATTCCAGTCGATACACTCACATATTTATATGGAGCAAATTTCGAAACAACACCGTGTTATACACCTTGGGATTGATTAACTGGCTAGTAACTAACTTATTGGACTTTATAACATCCTGGAATAATGTGATGGAAGGCGACACTTTTAATTACGCTGATCCTGAACCCACATTGACCTGGAAAATCAACGGTTTAAATGTAATTATTGGCATACATGAACTTTTCATATCTATTTTGGTTAAGAAATTCCTAATCACTTTGCTATTTAGATCCCAAATATTTTTAAAATATGGTGGAAGAACTCATAAACAATTTCCATAAGCGAATGAATTAAATTACTTTAGATAACTTTTTGATGCGTTCTCAATAAAATTGATATGCCGGATATTCCTGGTAGTATACATGTATACACATGCATTTTTGCTGTCTTTTTCAGCATACATTTTTACAAAGCATTTTTCAAACATACTGTCCTGAATATATGAATATGTATTTTCCAAAATGCCGAATGATTTTGTTCTGGTTCTGTGATACGTGCTCAGGCACAAAACTATCTCATTTATCAATACTCATAGCTAAAAGCTTCATTCAAATTACATTTTTTTAATACTAGTCAGTATGTTAATTGTTATTACACTGATGGGGGAAGACATTTTTTTTTTATTTCTAAAATTACTTCATACTCAACATTGGAGACATTGGAGAACATTGGAGACTGGAGACAAATCCAGAAACAGGTCGATTTTTATTTTTAAATGGTGATTTTGTGGCAGATATTTATTGAAGTAATAACTTGAAGGAAAGATACTCAATAAAGATACTCAATAAATAAATAAATACTGATCTTCTAATAATTTGTAAATTACCATTATACAACTCGAAGTAACATTAAGTAAGATCAAGTAACATTCAAACTGGCACAATAAAATATCCTACCCTAGTTTATTTATTATAATTTCCACTCGGAAACTACAGAGACCGAAATAAAACAACAAAATTGACTTATCAAGCAGTTACATTTTCCGTCCGATCGAACTTCACTGCTCCCAATAAAAGCTGTTGTAAAAACGAAAGTTGTTAAGATGTTGGGGAATCCGGAAAACCGATTAAATAAATGTTCTGAAGGTTAATTCGTCGAGAGTTGCGTAAAAAAATAACGCTCTTCCTGTTTGGAAAGATTAACTACTCCTGCGAAAGGAAGTCGTCTTGAATTACTGATCGACAACTAGGACTTTGCTAAGAGATAATTTTTAGAAGAAAAATAATTTATAATTGGGATTCGGTTTAAATTTAGACGTAGGTACCTAGATAATCGTAAGGACATTTGAAATTATTATTAAGATACCTAAATTCGATTAAAACGCTTGATAAATTATGGAATAGCAAAATGAACATCTCTGTGAGACCCCCACTTTAAAGTTCAGGGAGACAGGTAAGGATTAAACTTATTCCGCTTCTGTTAAGTGGCTTGATTTTTCCGTTTTCCTATGCTCGGTTTCCTTCTTACCGCACCATAAGGGAAAATGTGCTTTCCACTATGAACGGAGATTTCCATACAGGCACTATCACTCAAAACTTTTATATAAGATAAAAAATTGTTATTTAGGATTTTAATGGACGTTTTCACAGGTTAATTATTGTACCTACATACATATATTTAAAACAGGGAATTTTGCCACAACAGAAATTAAACGAGAATTTTTATGAACACAAATCGTTAAATATCGTTAACGAACACCTTGTGCTAATTAAGTAAAATCATCGATTCGATTACTCTCTGACACTCGTATATTGATTGGAAAATCCGATTTCCGCATTTTGCATGACTGCACATCGTCAGACGTTGAGGAAAGCCCTATTTTCCATTCGATTTTCCTCGATTTCGAAAAAGATATGCCTACATTTTTTCCCTTTCGCGGTTCTTAATTAACAAATTAAACGACCATTCCGTTCCAACGCGATTCGTTTGCTCGCACAATTTTATACGATACTTTTCCGGGAAAGGTTGCTTGTGTACGATTTTACTGGTTAATTAACCAGTAATTAATTAATGATATTTGGTTGATAAATTTATTACACTCATATTTCCAGATGTTTACAAATTAATGAACTGGAAATTAATGTGCAATGTAGTCGTTACTCTAATAGTTTCGTTTAATTAGTTTTTTTGTTTATGATTCTTTGTAAGTTTTGGAATAACTTAAGAAAATAAGTACACTTTAGAAACGTGCCAGAAAATATCGGAATTTTCCTCGAGGAAATTCAAATTTTTCGAATTTTCCAGGAAAAGGAAATGATTTTTTATTGATTACCTACTTGTAATTACTATGAACAAGCGCTGGAATAACCTTTCAAATTGTTCGAATATTCGTTAACTTGCAAGCATATTTTTGAGACGAAAATAATGTATGAACCATAAATGTAATGAATAAATTCATTTTCTTAGTTAATATTTGTATAATTAAAAAATGCTGAGGTAGGACAATTTTTGTCTTATCGAATTAGTAACTTCAAATTTTCATCCTTAACTGAAATACCCTTAGTATGTTACTTACTTACTTGTGGGTTTTTTGAGTGAGTTTTTTCTCCTGATCTCGATACTCGTTCCTATCCAAGTCCCAATGACGGGATAATTGTTGTAGATTCGCCATGATAAATTGATTTTTTAGAAAAATGTGGTTTTCGCTTTTCACTTTTAAATCACAATTGTAAAAATATGGGAGAAAATGCTCATCCCTTAGAATAATATCGTTTTGTAAATTTGAAGGGGATTTGTGGATGGTGAGTTGTGAAATCCAGGAATTAAATTAATAAAAAACAAATGAGAAGTCGAAGAGATGACAGGGTAGATTGGTATTCATTTTAATGCCGGTGATACAGATTTTCATGATGTATTTGTTTTTGTTAGGAGGTGGTTTATTGTTTCGGAAATGTAGCAAGTGAGAATAATGCTTTTCCCAACAGTTCGCAAACTTTCATAAATTATGTTTAATATTAACTGAGTCTGTTTTTAATTAACGTATGTAATTTCATGCTAAACATGTATAATTTCTATTAAAATCAAAAACATATAATTCGAATTGTATATTTGTTAAAGCTTGTTGTTGATTTGCGAATGATAGAATTAAATAAAAGGTATTTAGAATTTCTCTATTTGTGTTTTCTTGACTTTTATTTAACGTAAATCAATTAGTTAATTAAATTTTCATTTAGCTACTCCTTTCATTTTGTGGTAGCATTATTAGAAATAAATATTTGGCATAAAACAAATCTTCGAAGCCGAAAGGGGTAATTTTTGCGTTCGATTTCTCAATAAATCACCTCTACTCACGGAATAAAGCTGTATTGATGAGAGTCAGCGACGATGCGAGAATATAAGTTATCCCATGGAAAATTCACAGGCGGATCCTTTAGAAAGGAATGACAAAGATACAGAAGGTCGTAAATCAAAAAGATATACACTTCAGAAAACGTAACATTACTATTCTGTCGAATTTTGAAACATAAGCGCTTAAAATCCAACAGAACTAGATTCAAATCCAACAAGCTAATTTAAAAAAAATTAAAATTTTCTTGCGTTATCCTTGAAGAGCCGTTTACATATTATGTTTGCATAGTCCTTGCATAGCCTACCAATAGCCCGGCCCACAGTTAACATTTTGATTGAGCAAATATTTGAATAAAATAGTGAAAATAGATATACAGATATATGCAAAATAGTTTGCAATTTAGGCTATAGGTAGTACAACAATGATATTGACTTCCAGTAGGCTCATTCGCATAAAGGAAAAAGAAAGGGTGTTATTGTAGGAATGTAAAATTTTCACTTTAACCGCTGATTTCTACTAATTGTAAATGCTTCCTTCAATTCATTGCAGGTGAGCATGATTTGATTTGTTCAGGGTTTCTAATAGATAATTCCAAAATTCGAACCTGGAGTGTTATAAATGATTTCGAACAGTTCTAATTTCAGAAGTGTGCTAAATCATTCTAGACAGTTCTAAATGACTCTCTACAATTTGAATCGTCATAAAGCAATCTTAATGATTTTGGAGCGTTACAATATTGAGCTATATTGTGGGATTTTTCTTTTTACACACTAATAACTGATTATATTAATTATATTTGTTCAACACGCATAGGAATTACAAGATTGCGTTAACTTCTGCCTCGTTATGTGTATATTATTAAAATATAATACATGAAGACAATAAAAAGACCATAACTAAAAAATGTTAAGGTTTTGGATATACCTACCCATATCATTAAGCAATTTCATTTATAATTGAATAAGTAATTCAATATACGTAATATTATTTAAATTAGAAAATTGTGTCGCCAAGTATATTTATATCATCCATGCCTGCTGTATTAAGCACTCTTTTCGTGCCTAAGCGAGTAGAATTTGAAACTAATTTCAAATGTCATGATTTTTTTTCAAGGGGACTTTAATGTTACTTGATCTAAATTTGCTTTTATTATAGAACAAACCGCTGGATATTTCCTTAGTTCTTTCAGTTTACATGACACTTTTTGTCCGAGCACTTAAGTGAATAACTGGACTGGAAGAGAATCGAGGAAACAGGAAATAAAGAAAGCTGGATAAAAATGCTGTTATTCTATTCTTGATGTTTTTGGGGTTAAGAGTACCTACCTATCGTTCGTAAAGAGGGAATGCAGGATTAAAACGAATTACCTTTAAATTTTATCATCGGCTAGTTTTGTATTTTTTTTTAATATATTTTCTGTGCATTATGATGCGTTTCTTAAATCAACAAGCCTGTTTAAAGTAGGTATATTGTTTACTAAGAAATATATTAGGTACTTTTAATTGTAGCTTTAATTGGAATAATTAAAGCTTCAATTCAGATTCATTTATATTTCTCAACATATTATTCTGAAATAATAGACATTGAAATAACAATTTTACCTCAAAAGTTGTATGATATCCAACAACGAAAAGTAATTTCCCTTACAACATTCGTATTTTTAACCTTTTAAAAATTGTCCTAACCTTTTTTTCTTTGTTATCCACTTTTTCTCTTCTTGTGACCGATATAGTCATTAATCTTCGGGGCATGCTTTTTGTTTTCTTTTCCCCACCGAGCTGGAAAAATCCTTTAATAATGACCAGGACTAATGGCGCGCGACGTCATCTGGAATTTGAATAATTTCAACCAGCTGGACTCAGGAAAAGTTTACTAATATTTTATGTAATTATTCTCAAACAGTGCGGGTTACATTTTTGTATATCCTAATAATGTTTATCAAAAATATTGATCACAACATACAGGGTGTATCAAAAAGTTGTATCATAAATTATACCGCATAATATGTGATAAAATTAAGTCAATTTGACCTTTTTTACTGTGAAGTTAGCCAATGGAATGTGACATTTACCTAAACCATATTGTCAAGAAGTGATAATGCATATTTGAAAATACGTATACACTTGTCAGAGTAGACAGGATCCTGTTTAATCTGTGCTTGAGTAGTGTGACAAATTATTTTATTTCCTGAATCAGGAGACCCGCAAAATTCCAAAAATTTGGATGAAAAGTTAAGATTTATTTTGAGACTTGTGGAAGCCCTTTATTGTAAAATTTTATTAATCCTAACAGAACATTTCTCAAAATCCTAACGACTGGGTCAATTTCGGCTAAAGTTGATTTAAGCACGATCCGGAAGGAAACAATTCTCCTGAGTAAAGCCATAATATGTTAGGCAACAAGCAAAATTATAATCCCTTTTTCCTTTGTTGCTTTGGGAAAAATGTCGCAGGAGCAATTCTTCCCTTTCTTTCCTTATGAATTTAAATGAGGAAAATATAGCACTATAAAGACATTCCTTTCAGGAGAATCATAACAAATGTACTTAATTGTAGTTGATTTATGATACAAGTATAAACACTATTATTATCACTATTACTTGCATGGTAAGGGATACTTTTATAAGATAACGGAATTGTCGATTAAAGTTTGTTTTCGGCAAATTGTAGGTCACGAAGCGAAAGTTTAGAGAACAAGGTGTTTTTAAAATTAATAGAGTAAATAGATAAAGTAATAGATAATTTCAAAATTTTTTACTTCCGTAAATCATTGAATACTCTTATTAAGTCTTAAATTAACAGTCTTAACTACAGAAAACACTTATCGAAATATAAATCCTCAAAAAAGGTACATAGGACTTGTCGCAAATGAATTCAAAACATAATAATTAAATTCATGCCGAAAAAATAACGGGTCCTGCCTTGGAATATCGGCAATTATTTGTCAGTGGCGTCTCCTAGTCGCGTTTATTTGCTATTTATTTTACAAAAAGTATTGTCACGATTGGGTAGCGCCACTGGTGGAACCCCGGTAAGGGTCCGTCTAGTATTTGGTAGTGAAGCACGGATCTTCGTACGTGCTGCAGAAGCACGCATTGACCTTGCTCCACGGTAAAGTGGAAGCACGGTGGTTTGACCTGGCTCTAGAAGTCAGTGGAGCTCCAGTAGTGGAGTCGGTTGAGCTCCGGTACGGGGACTGGTAAGGCCCAGTAGAGGTATTCACCTTTAGGTTAAGGTTAGCTGTAGTTATTGTAAGTAATAAAAGTTGTTATTATTGTCTACTAAACCTGGACCTCCTAGCTTGGCGTGAAACAAAGGCTTGGACACCCCAAACCTTTTAACGTGACAGTTTTTTACGAAGTAGTTAGGGAGAATTGTTTAATTAACACATCTAAATTTGTGTTATCTCTCGACAAGGAAGTCAATCTAGCTTCCATAAATATATACTATAATGCCCACTTGCTACCTGAATATTAAATTAAAATGAATTTTACAAGATAAATTTTCACGGAAATTTCGTCACATATTCAGAGGAATTTAATAGTAATTTAATGAAATTTCAAACCTACCAGAAAATATTTCGCACAGCGTTGGTGAGATGATTACATAATCTTTTGTATGTTTGTTAAGGCGTGAAAATGAGGATATTCGAATTTTTGTTGGCGAGTTTTGAAATAAATGGAAATTTCGATTGAAAAAGTGGTTAGCGAAAATTTCTTTCTTAAACGGGAAATTGCAAAAGATTCACTAAAAATTATAAAAATAGAAAACTTAATAACTTGACAAAATGGGAAAAATGGGAAAAATTGATAACTTTGAAAATTATGGAACTAAAAAATGTTAATTCCTTTAAGTTTCAATAAATATGAAAAGGTTTATTTATTATATTTTGTCAATAAGTCAATAGGAAAAGTTATTGTAAATATTCAAATAAGTCATCAACCAACTTCTGGCCCAAAAAATATTGTTAAGAAGTGTTTAAAGAGGAAAGTAGAAGACTGGTGGTCGGATTACGTAACAAATAAAAAAACACAATAGCAATAATAAAAAGTGCGATTTATTAGCCTTATCATCAACAAAGAAGAGAGCTTTCAAATCTCCACAATCCGGAAAATAGCTTCTTTCATTTATGGGGCTTTCCTTGTTGTCGTTAATTTCGGGCAGGAATAGTATAGAGGAATTTTTAACTTATTTTTAGCTTGAGCATTTTTTTTGTAAAATGGTTTCTTTTCAAGAGAAAATATTTCGCTTTGCTTTGTAATTTATGCTGTTATTGTAGCTACATAAGTATCACTGGAAAAGGGACTTAGTCTAAGGTCATTAATTTTGTTGATATGTTAATAATTGTCTCTTTTGCGAAGGTATTAGGCTCTATTGGTTAGTTTATTTGTTATTTAGGGCTGTATATTGATTTTTGGGTAAATAAATGGCTCTATAATAAATTATTAGCAATTAACTGTTTTGTAAGGTTCAAAATCCACTTACTAATGACTTCATATTTTTTCATAATTATTATTATAAGCAATGAATTTTCCAAGTTAATCTGATTTATATAGGACTATTTTCTCTTCATCTGTCGTTTTATCTAGCCGGGATTTTTCATCTTCGTCTAAAATATCATTTAATTTCACTACATTATGCCTGTAAGCAAACTAAACAAACATTTCATAGCACTTAATGCCTTTGATCGCTCTAAATGAGACAATGGAATAGAATTCAGCGAGGCGTCGGGACGCCCTATAGCGTCTAGTATAAATAAGAGAAAATTGGCATCGAAAAGAAAAAGGACGTAGTTTTTCTGAATGAAGTGAATGTCTGTTTCTTATAAAAACACTTGATAAACATTTTTCTATTAAACGACAATTTAAACGGTTTATTTTTTTATTTATTATTACTGTAAGTTAATGTTTTCGTATACAGAGGATCTATCTCCGAAGTGAATGATCGTGACGATAACATAAAATAGTTAGATACAAGAGTATAAAGTAAAATTGCCATTTATTTAATATTTAAATACCTATTGGAATATTTTCTGGCTTTTTCTGGAAGCCGATCAAGTTTACGAGAATGTCTTAAATTAATGTCGAAGGTAAGGAATATAATTTCTTAATTACACGTACAAGGTGTTTGATATTGAGTAATTGATAATTCCAGAGGTGGAAATAATGCTATTGAATAAAATTTATTATATTTTTGTAATAATGAATAACACCACCATTTTAGCCGCACCCATTTTGGCCGCTATAAAATATTGACATTCAGTAAATCACAAATTAATTGGAAGTAAATAAATTTTGTATCCCTCATTTCAGATTTAATTAGAACATTTAGGTATATTAGAAGGAATAAGAAAGTATTGAAACTAACAAAATATGAAAAAATAACAAAATTCCAATCCACAACACCCCCTTAATTTATAAATAAATTTATATTTCCCATAGAATCTAGTACCTAGTTACATCAGTATCTACTTTAACGATTTCCCGACTAGAAGGTAATTTTAATAAAACATATCATTCGACCAGGAACACACGACATTTCATCTCCGCATTTTTACTCAGAAAATCGTACGAGAAACGTGAAAATTTAAAGCGATATTGTTCTATAGAAAAATGCAGGTAAGGCATTGCAGTAAAAAATAAGCTTGTATCTTTAGTGAGCTGTGGAAAAATCAAAAAGGAACTAGAGAAAAACACAATGGCGGTAAAAACAGAAAAGTAGGCGATTTCCTAAATAACGTCAATATGCTTACTTTGGAAAAATAGGTATTGAACTACAGAATGGAAGCAGAACTCGTAGAAGCTGATCAGTTGTTAGTTATGGATTCACCTGCAATATACAGGGTTTCTCGAAAAAACTGGCCATAAAATTCTCTTATAAAATTCTCTCATAAATTTTAAAAATGTAAACAGTTTTATAGCAATGACTCGCTGTCGCTCGTAAAGGGGGCTCCGCCCCCTTTAAAATTTTTTTTTTTTTTTTCAAAAAAAAAAAAAAAAATAACGCCGCCCATGGCAAAACACCCGCCGCTGGCCCGAACCGACGAAATCCATCGGACACTTACCCGAGCGATGGAAAAGCGACCACGATCCCCGCTCCTTCCGCGGCCGACCGGGAATTCCTTTCTACCGTACTCCGGTGCATCGACAAAGTTTTTTTGCTATAACTCCGAAACGGGTTAAGATATCGTTATCGGGTTTGTTTTGTTAGTTGCACGAAACTTGAATTAATAATTTTGAAAGAATACATTTTTTTCGAAAACCCGATAGTTTCCGAGTAAACGGAGTGTAATTAAAAAAAATTTTAATTTCGGCAAATTTTCATTTCCCTATAACTTGGTGAAATATATTTTTGAAGAAACGCGATTTGCGTGGAAAAATGGCAAAAAAATCAAAGAATATACGGTGAAAGTTTGAAAAAAATCTGTAATGTAGTTTCGGAGATATAGGTCGAAAATGCCAAAAAAGTCGTAATTTTCACAAAAAATCCGGTTTTTCACCCGGAAGGAAACTTTTCCGGGTTTCAAAAAGTCGATATTTCGATAGATCTCGTCGAGTTACGTAGGATAGAATTTTTTTCCGATTTTTTCGCCCCCAAATAAAGCCGTAAAAAAAAAAAACACGCCAATGAGTCAGTGAATGTCGGTTTCGGTTGTATAGTTATTGAGACTCGCTGAAAGCTCGGAAAGGGGGGCTTCGCCCCCTTTCAACCCCCCCGCGGCACAAAGCCAAGGCCTACCGGCCTTGTCTTTCGTACCGCGGTTTTGGTCACTGACCCGAAAAGTAAGAGGCTTATGAAATCTAATGAAAAAACTGCCCACGTTACTAAAAAACTTTCCTACAGATAAATCAAATTATACCTTTAAACCGAGCGAGTGAAGCGGATGACGAGCATCCCAAGTAGTTATGGTAGGCTTCTCTCTCATAGGTAATTTTAATATTTACCCTTCACTAAGCGAGCGAAGATCATGTTCCCCAAATGTCAAAGTAGTAAAAGGCCACAAAGTCATCAAATTGCCGGTGTAGAATACTCTCAAAAATTTCCTAATTAACTCTATGAATAGTCTTAACACGTTCCAATCCTCTCACGTTTAAAACAGTTACAGAATCCTAAAAAAATAATAAATACAATTAGAAATGGGTACATTTTCATAGAACATTCAATACTTTTCTTTTCAGTATTCACTTTGAAGGAAAGCATTTTGGTAAAAGGTAAAAGAAAACTTCGAAATATGCATTTATACATACGTTTATATTAAATGCTCGATGACAAAAATCAAAAAGAATCTGATAATAAATATTTTTTTAAATCATTTAGAACTGTCTAAAACTATTTAAAACATTCTAGAATCATTAAGAATCCCTTGGAATCATTTACAACGCTTCAGAATCATTTAAAACTGTATAGATCATTTAGAACGTTCTAGAACCATTAGAACCCTCTACAATCATTTAGAACTATCTAAAACCATTTAGGATGCTCTAGAATCATATACAAAGCTTTTGCATAATGTAGAACGTTCTACAATCATTTAGAACGCTGCAGAATCTTTTACAATGTTTCAGAATCATTTAGAATTGTTTAGAATTATTTAGAATCTTTTAGACCTGTTTAAACTCATAAAATGTTTTAGAATCAATTAGAATGCTCCAGTATCATTTACAATATTTCAGAATCATTTAGAACTGTTCAGAATTATTTAGAACACTTCAAAATCCTTCAGAACTGTTTAAACCCTTTCTTATACCGTTTTAGAATCATTTAGAATGCTCCAGTAATAATTACAATATTTCAGAATCATTTAGAACTGTTCAGAATAATTTAGAACGTTCTACAATCATTTAGAACGTTCTACAATCATTTAGAACAGTTCAGAATCATTTAAAACACTTCAGAATCTTTTAGAACTATTTAAACCGACATAGAATGTATTAGAATCAATTAGAATGCTCTAGTATCATTTACAATATTTCAGAATCCTTTTGAACTGTTTAAACCTATATAGAACGTCTTAGAATTATTTACAATGTTTCAGAATCATTTAGAACAATCTATAATAATTTAGAACGTTCTACAAACATTTATAATGTTCCAGAATGATTTACAACGCTTTAGAATCATTTAGAACTGCCTAGAATCGTTCAGAACGGATCTAGTTCGTCATGAACTGTCGTAAAAAAACGCAAGGACATCAATCTGCTGGTAAAGGAATCAATTAGAGCGAAAATCCTGCTATCCAGGTGTCTTGACTAAGTTGTAGAAGACCGTAGAGATTACAGAATTCCAAAATGTCTTTAAAGTTGGGTTGGCTCCCTCTAATAGATATTTAAAGCTTGAAACGGCTTCAGAATCCTGAAAAATAGAACAAAAAATCATTAAAAATGGGTTCATTCCCATAGGAAATTTAATTTTTACCTTTTTTGAATTCATTTTGAAGACATAGTCTTGAAAACGGAAGAAAACGGTCAAAATTCCAAAGAAACTCTCCAAATTATCCAAATTGACTGTATTGCTAGTCATATCGAGTTCTAATCCTCTCTCATAAGGCTTGAAACAGCATTATATTCCTGAAAAATAGAAGGAATCATTAAAAATGGGTTTATTCTTATAGAAAATTCAATTCTTACCTTTTCAGTATTCATTTTGAAGACATAGTCTTGAAAACGGAAGAAAAAGTTCAAAATTCCAAGGAAACACTCCAAATTATTCAAATTGACTGTATTGTTAGTCATATTGAGTTCTAATCCTCTCTCATAAGGCTTGAAACAGCATTATAATCCTGAAAAATAGAAAAGGAATCATTAAAAATGGGTTCATTCTTATGGAAAATTCAATTCTTACCTTTTTAGTATTCATTTTGAAGATATAATAGTCTTGAAAACAGAAGAAAACGGTCGAAATTCCAAAGAAACTCTTCAAATTGTCCAAATTAGCTATATGGATAACCTTTTCACGTTCTAATCCTCTCTCATAAGGCTTGAAACAGCATTATAATCCTGAAAAATAGAAAAAAAAACATTAAAAATGGGTTTATTCTTATAGAAAATTAAATTCTTACCTTTTTAGTATTCATTTTGAAGACATAATAATCTTGAAAACGGAAGAAAATGGTCGAAATTCCAAGGAAACTCTCCAAATTATCCAAATTGACCGTATTGTTAGTCATATCGAGTTCTAATCCTCTCTCATAAGGCTTGAAACAGCTTTATAATCCTGAAAAATAGAAAAAGAATCATTAAAAATGGGTTTATTCTTATAGAAAATTCAATTCTTACCTTTTTAGTATTCATTTTGAAGACATAATAATCTTGAAAACGGAAGAAAACTGTCGAAATTCAAAAGAAACTCTCCAAATTATCCAAATTGACTGTATTGCTAGTCATATCGAGTTCGAATCCTCTCTCATAAGGCTTGAAACAGCTGAATAATCCTGAAAAATAGAATAAAAAAACATTAAAAATGGGTTTATTCTAATAGAAAATTCAATTCTTACCTTTTTAGTATTCATTTTAAAGACATAATAGTCTTGAAAACGGATGAAAACGGTCGAAATTCAAAGGAAACTCTCCAAATTATCCAAATTGACTGTATTGCTAGTCATATCGAGTTCGAATCCTCTCTCATAAGACTTGAAACAGCTGAATAATCCTGAAAAATAGAATAAAAATCATTAAAAATGGGTTTATTCTTATAGAAAATTCAATTCTTACCTTTTCAGTATTCATTTTGAAGACATAATAGTCTTGAAAATGGAAGAAAACTGTCGAAATTCAAAAGAAACTCTCCAAATTATCCAAATTGACTGTATTGCTAGTCATATCGAGTTCGAATCCTCTCTCATAAGGCTTGAAACAGCTTTATAATCCTGAAAAATAGAATAAAAATCATTAAAAATGGGTTTATTCTTATAGAAAATTCAATTCTTACCTTTTCAGTATTCATTTTGAAGACATAATAGTCTTGAAAATGGAAGAAAACTGTCGAAATTCAAAAGAAACTCTCCAAATTATCCAAATTGACTGTATTGCTAGTCATATCGAGTTCGAATCCTCTCTCATAAGGCTTGAAACAGCTTTATAATCCTGAAAAATAGAAAAAAAAAAACATTAAAAATGGATTTATTCTTATAGAAAATTCAATTCTTACCTTTTTAGTATTCATTTTGAAGACATAATAGTCTTGAAAATGGAAGAAAACTGTCGAATTTCAAAGGAAACTCTCCAAATTATCCAAATTGACTGTATTGCTAGTCACATCGAGTTCTAATGCTCACTCATAAGGCTTGAAACAGCATTATAATCCTGAAAAATAGAAAAAAAAAAACATTAAAAATGGATTTATTCTTATAGAAAATTCAATTCTTACCTTTTTAGTATTCATTTTGAAGACATAATAGTCTTGAAAATGGAAGAAAACTGTCGAAATTCAAAAGAAACTCTCCAAATTATCCAAATTGACTGTATTGCTAGTCATATCGAGTTCGAATCCTCTCTCATAAGGCTTGAAACAGCTTTATAATCCTGAAAAATAGAAAAAAAAAACATTAAAAATGGATTTATTCTTATAGAAAATTCAATTCTTACCTTTTTAGTATTCATTTTGAAGACATAATAGTCTTGAAAATGGAAGAAAACTGTCGAAATTCAAAGGAAACTCTCCAAATTATCCAAATTGACTGTATTGCTAGTCATATCGAGTTCGAATCCTCTCTCATAAGGCTTGAAACAGCTGAATAATCCTGAAAAATAGAATAAAAAAACATTAAAAATGGGTTTATTCTAATAGAAAATTCAATTCTTACCTTTTTAGTATTCATTTTAAAGACATAATAGTCTTGAAAACGGAAGAAAACTGTCGAAATTCAAAGGAAACTCTCCAAATTATCCAAATTGACTGTATTGCTAGTCATATCGAGTTCGAATCCTCTCTCATAAGGCTTGAAACAGCTGAATAATCCTGAAAAATAGAATAAAAAAACATTAAAAATGGGTTTATTCTAATAGAAAATTCAATTCTTACCTTTTTAGTATTCATTTTAAAGACATAATAGTCTTGAAAACGGAAGAAAACTGTCGAAATTCAAAGGAAACTCTCCAAATTATCCAAATTGACTGTATTGCTAGTCATATCGAGTTCGAATCCTCTCTCATAAGGCTTGAAACAGCTGAATAATCCTGAAAAATAGAATAAAAAAACATTAAAAATGGGTTTATTCTAATAGAAAATTCAATTCTTACCTTTTTAGTATTCATTTTAAAGACATAATAGTCTTGAAAACGGAAGAAAACTGTCGAAATTCAAAGGAAACTCTCCAAATTATCCAAATTGACTGTATTGCTAGTCATATCGAGTTCGAATCCTCTCTCATAAGGCTTGAAACAGCTGAATAATCCTGAAAAATAGAATAAAAAAACATTAAAAATGGGTTTATTCTAATAGAAAATTCAATTCTTACCTTTTGAGTATTCATTTTAAAGACATAATAGTCTTGAAAACGGAAGAAAACGGTCAAAATTCCAAGGAAACTCTCCAAATTATCCAAATTGACTGTATTGCTTGTCGTATCGAGTTCTAATCCTCTCTCATAAAACTTGAAACAGCTGAATAATCCTGAAAAATATAATAAAAATCATTAAAAATGGGTTTATTTTTATAGAAAATTCAATTCTTACCTTTTTAGTTTTCATTTTAAAGACATAATAGTCTTGAAAACGGAAGAAAACTGTCAAAATTCCAAAGAAACTCTCCAAATTATCCAAATTGACTGTTTTGCTAGTCATATCGAGTTCTAATCCTCTCTCATCAGGCTTGAAACAGCTTTATAATCCTGAAAAATATAATAAAAATCATTAAAAATGGGTTTATTTTTATAGAAAATTCAATTCTTACCTTTTTAGTTTTCATTTTAAAGACATAATAGTCTTGAAAACGGAAGAAAACTGTCAAAATTCCAAAGAAACTCTCCAAATTATCCAAATTGACTGTTTTGCTAGTCATATCGAGTTCTAATCCTCTCTCATCAGGCTTGAAACAGCTTTATAATCCTGAAAAATAGAATAAAAATCATTAAAAATGGGTTTATTTTTATAGAAAATTCAATTCTTACCGTTTTAGTATTCATTTTAAAGGTAAAAGCATTCTGATAAAAGGTAGAAAACGGTAAATAATACAATGAAACTCTAAATTACTCAAATTTACCTTTTTTAATTTTACTGATAACAAAAAATCATTCGTTACCAAGTTATTTTTCAACCAATTTTAATGATTTCTGTTTCAAATAATTGTATTTGAATGATATTTTGTCCTGTTAACATAATATTAGTAAGTACTTACGTTTTAAACTCATTATTCTGGTACCCGAAGATACTCCGATCGAAGTAAAAGATGTTTCGAAGAATGGTAAAAATCGCAGAAAAAATCCAAAATATTGTCCAAATTGTTGTTGGTGGTTTGCTTTACGTTTCTAGTAGTCATTTACTTCCTATTTTTCAGTGCCAATCCTGCAAAATAGGGGGAAATTATAAGTAATAAAAGTTCCTTTTTATTCTACGGGTAACAAAAAATGATTCAATACTTTGTTAAATATCAATAAATTTCTACGATTTTCGTATAAAACAATCTTTATCGAATGATATTTTGTGTTAATAAAGCATTTTATCAAGTACTTACGATTTAAGCAGCTTATACTTTTGAATCAAAGTAACCCATGTAGTTCTTCGAACGAAGGAAAAAATGTTAGGTTTCATTCCTCCGTTATTTCTGGACCGATTTTAATCATTTTTTCGTTAAAACGACGCTTACTTAGTCCTCTTTCGGCTTTTCCATACTCTGGAAACTGTATTTACACCCAAAAAGTGGTATTCCTCCAAATGTAACACCATGTATTGAGGTAGGATTTTCTACGTAGACCATTCTTCGTATCCAAATATTGACTAATAATCAAGGGACTTTGTCACAATATGCTTACTGGGAATTTATTTTCAACATCAGTTTGGTAATAATCGTGAAATATAGGCTGCAGGTCCTCTAAAAAGTAAAATAATTTGGTTAAAAAGCGGCTTTATAAAACTTAACCTACAATGTTTTAAATGGGTTATTTCTTGTACGGGACCATTTAAAT
Organism: Phyllotreta striolata; assembly: GCA_918026865.1. Taxonomy (NCBI): domain Eukaryota; kingdom Metazoa; phylum Arthropoda; class Insecta; order Coleoptera; family Chrysomelidae; genus Phyllotreta; species Phyllotreta striolata. Next base: position 4,044,673 of record OU900094.1, on the reverse strand, counting down.
AATCGTAGACTGTTTGTAAAGGTACTAAATCGTCAAATAAGCGTACTTACCTTGAATTTAACGCTGAAAATCCATTAAAAATGCGAAATTAAACGGATCGAAGCGCAAGTATCTTTTCCGACGGTAGTTTCAAATGACACTGTTGACACTTGACAGTTTTGGCATTTTCCATTTTCAAATTTCTAGACGAATTTTAAATGGATTATTTAACTTAATCTTGTTTATTTTTACAGATTATTCAACAAAAAAAGATTGCTGAAACGATTTTTTATTCATTTACTTACATTTACGTAGGTATCGTAAGGTTCATGTAGACACTGACCCGAATGGTAAAAGGCCCCTGAATCTTCTTCGTTAATTCTTTACCAATTTTTATCGTTTTTTTCTTTAAAATGACGACTATTTAGTCTTCTTTCGACATATCCATACTCTGGAAATGGTTCTTACACCCAAAAAGTGGTATTCCTCTAAATGTAACACCATGTATCGAGGTAGGATTTTCTACGTAGAGCATTCTTCGAATCCAAATATTGACTAATAATCGACGGAATTTACCACAATATGCTTACTGGGACCTTCATTTCATCATCAGTTTGGTAATTATCGTGAAATATAGGCCGTAGACCCTCTAAAAAGTAAAATAATTTGGTTAAAAAGCGGCTTTATGAAACTTAACCTACAATGTTTTAAATGGTTTATTTCTTGTACGAGATCATTTAAATATCGTAGAAGATTGTTTGTAAAGGTATTAATATCGTCAAATAAGCTCACTTACCTTGAATTTAACGCTGAAAATCCATTAAAAATGCGAAATTAGGCGGATCGAAGCGCAAGCGACCCGTCCCGTCGGCAGTTTCAAATGACACTGTTGACATATCCGAATTTTTCGACGAAAATTTTTTAGCTGGTTATTTATTATCCTTTATTTTTACAAATTATTCAATAAAACGCTCGTAGAAACGATTTTTTATTCATTTTCTTAGATATAATTGTGTTATTTCAAAATTTCTCGAAGATCGGTTCGCCGAGTGAAGGTTCGGCAAAATTCGGATCCACGCGAAAGAACGAAAAATGACACAAAATTACGTACACTTCAAAAATTTTCAACATGGCCGACAATTTTCATTTTCAAATCGCGATTGTGAGCGAAAACGAATTTAGTCGGGGAAAAGAAGGTCATTTTCGTAATCAGCGGGTCCGTTTTCATCTTCCTACACCCCTCTCCGTCCCCGAATAATTCAAAAAGAATAAATCTCGCCAATCAATAGGATGTCGCCTGGGGTTTTAGTATATATAAGACTCGCTTTCGCTCGTAAAGGGGGCTCCGCCCCCTTTAAAAATTTTTTTTTTTTTCAAAAAAAAAAAAAAAATAACGCCGCCCATGGCGAAACCCCCGCCGCTGGCCCGAACCGACGAAATCCATCGGCAACTTACCCGAGCGATGGAAAAGCGACCACGATCCCCGCTCCTTCCGCGGCCGACCGGGAATTCCTTTCTACCGTACTCCGGTGCATCGACAAAGTTTTTTTGCTATAACTCCGAAACGGGTTAAGATATCGTTATCGGGTTTGTTTTGTTAGTTGCACGAAACTTGAATTAATAATTTTGAAAGAATACATTTTTTTCGAAAACCCGATAGTTTCCGAGTAAACGGAGTGTATTTAAAAACAATTTTAATTTCGGCAAATTTTCATTTCCCTATAACTTGGTGAAATAGCATTTTGAAGAAACGCGATTTGCGTGGAAAAATGGCAAAAAAATCAAAGAATATACGGTGAAAGTTTGAAAAACATCGTTAGTGTAGTTTCGGAGATATAGGTCGAAAATGCCAAAAAAGTCGTAATTTTAACAAAAAATCCGGTTTTTCACCCGGAAGGAAACTTTTCCGGGTTTCGAAAAGTCGATATTTCGATAGATCTCGTCGAGTTACGTAGGATAGAATTTTTTTCCGATTTTTTCGCCCGCAAATAAAGCCGTAAAAAAAAAAACACGCCAATGAGTCAGTGAATGTCGGTTTCGGTTGTATAGTTGTAGAGATAAAAATCGTGAATTCTTTTTTTTGTCTCTTCATATGCTATTAACGGTTTTATGCATTTTTTAATTTCATTTTTCATTTAGGAGTTTTACATTGTCATATTGTATAAAATAAAACGGGGTTTTTTTATAAGATAGTATATTCAAAATTTTAAAATTTTTTTTTTCAGTTTTCTTTATTAATAAATTTTCTGGCACTGGAATATTCCAACGCAGAAGCAACAATTGGGAAAACTTACATATGTATTCTTATTTCTATTTGTGACGATTTCCCCGTTTTCTTATGGAGTCAGTTCTCGATAAGTTTGCCAACAACAAAGCTGCATGAAAAATGTTTGTGTTCATTTTCTATCCAATTTTATGCAAATTTTATTAGATATTTTGTCGGAAGTATTATAGTAAATAGGTATATTTTAGCATGAGATACGCTTTATTGTTCATGTCATTAAATCGTGAAACAATAATGTGTTTGTTTAACGAAAATCGCTGATAAAATTAAATTATTGTTCGAATATAAGCTAATTATGCCGGGTAAAATCGACCAAACTAATTTAAACCCCTTATGAATTTTTAAGTACATTCCGAATTTCTAATAGGCGTAGTGAAATCGCTACACTGCGCAACGAAAACATAAATTCATCGATAGGAAATACGGAAAATCAAATAAAACTCCACTTTATGAAGTTATTACAAAACTTCCAGTAACATTTCCGCAACAACGAAATTTTCTCGATTTTTTTTTTGTTTTCTTCTGTAGACTAGAAAGAAAATTATTTGGTGAACAAAATTGAATCCGAACTCGCTGGTGATTAGATGACAGGTCGAATTGGATTAAGGACCCCACTCAAGTCGCTGTTTAAAACAAGTATAAATATTTATATACCTACATACAGGGCGGAAACGACAACCGGAATAAATTCATTATTTCGATTACCGTATGTATTTCTTATATGAAAAATAATAATTAACTCGAAATCTAATTAATATACATAGAAACACGCTATTTGTTATATTTTATGGAAGAAAAAAAGCATTTTTCTACCACTCATAAGGATTCGAAATTGGCTTAATCTTAAAGATTTTAAACAAACATTTTTTTACAATTTCGCTGACCTTTTATCTTTCTTATTTACCTTATTTACCTTCCGAAAAAATCCATATAATTTATCTTAATCATTCTATTTCTCCTATAAGTTATGGTACATAAAACATTTTGCTTCATTTTGTACAATCATTGCTTTTCCTACTCACTATTTTTGCTTGTTAACCACCTGCGGATTGCCGAATCGTGTAATTAATCTAATTCATTGTGTAAACGTCTGGAAATTGGAGTGTAGTAATTAAGCAGGTAATTATTTATAATTAACCGGTAAAGTCCTATGTAAGTTTTCCCGGAAATGCATTGGCCAATATTAGACGAGCAAACCAAACGCGTTAAACAGAAATTCCGGTTGATTAATTTATTAATTAAGTCAGTAGAAACGGGAGAGAAAACCTTCATGTCCTCATTTGTTCTTTCATTCCCAAACCGAAAAAAGTAGATCGGAGAATATGACTTGGAGGAATACTTCTCTCTATCACATGGTAGGTATATTATTTAAATAATTTGACTAAGATAAAAGAAAATAGCATTTTTCGGAACACTCTCGGAAAATATCAACACACAGGGTACAACCGGAATTGGTACGACTTCCAAAATATCTCGTCGAGGTTCGTCTTATTGCATAATATATCTATACCAAATTTTACTAAAATCGGATAAGTAATTTCCAATATACATATAGTTTAAGCTCTTCGTGAAACACCCTGTATTTTAAAACAGCAAGGGTTTCAGAGATAGTAGTTTTTTTGGTTGTCTCGTATATAAAAAACAAAGATCGTATTACGTGGAAAGGACGAACGTTGATAAGAAAAGCTCAAAGTAAAAATCCTTTAAACTTTTTTAAGTTTTTTTTCCTCATCGAAGAAAAAATTTAATTTGTCTTTCGTGTTTCAAGACGAGTTTCCTGTACCATGTGCATTAAAATGGAAAATCAATAATGTAAAATAGCGAAAGTCCATTTAAATATTAGGTCAAAAAGATTTTCTATTATGCATATTCGTACACGAAATCCAACTTCCGTGAACTATTCACGAAAATCCAAATATTTTCCACCGGAGAAGACTAACTAGAGGGACTAGAGATTAGAGACGAGAGTTTAGATAGTCACGTTAAAGTTAAAGTGAGGCGCTGAATACGGTCCAGTATATTTTTCTCTTGCCGGGATTCGTTTTGTCTGAAATAAGGGATTGAAAGGCATCATAGAAAGAGCACAAAAGTAACATTTTTTTCTAAATTACTCCTAAAACGGCGTAAATAAATTCTTCCGTAAATAATAATGAAAAAGTTTAGGAAAATAAGTTTTGAAACGACGAGTGGACAAGATGTCACCTTTCTTCTTCATCATCCGGGTTCATTTTCACGGTCGATTTCGTATTGCCTTCGCAGTACAGTTAAGGATAGTTTTGTAATATTTTAGGCAAGCAGCGCAACAAAATGACAAAGTACAATATTTATTTTACATTCTATTTGCACGTACCCTTCTATGCGAATAAAAATGAAAGGGATCTTTTCTAATAAAGATTAGCGAATTTTTCGTAAACACTCGGCACTTTACAAAACTCTCTAATCCCAGCGTTTTATAAATTAACCGCAGAATCGAAGGAAAAAAAGGGAATTCGAAGGCCTCGCAATCGAAACGATATTGCAGGAGTTTTGCTAATAGGATTCTAAAGTGTTTGTACAGAGCCAACGACTTCTACTTAGCCACTGTCAGAAAGTTACAGGACTACTCTTTAAGAGACACAAACTTCCCTAAACTTATTACAAAATAATTAATTATTAGGCTGGGAAAATAGGAGTACCAACGCTCATACATTGCATAATAGCTTGTTTATTATAATTTAGAATTTAGATTTTTAGTTTATTTTATTTCAACGAAAATTTATTTTTATGCAATAATAATAATAATTTTTGCAGATAGATAAAATTCACCATTACGCGCAGACATGTCTAGACTAGTAGCCAATACGTTTACTAGTTTACTTCGTGATTATTTCGGTAGCAAATCGCAATTATCTAGATTTTATAACTAAACGGATGACTGATTGGTTGACGCTGAAGAAATACCGATGCACTAGGAGTACTGGATTCGGTAGCTAAATATTTCGGTATACAGTTAAGTGCTAAATTGGAACGCAATATGGCCTGTGCGTGGTTTCTAAATTAAATTTAAACTAAATTAAAATTTAATAAAATTTACTAATTACATAGACATTTTTTTATTCATTATTATTAGAATAAACCCCAATTAGAACGTCCCACGACGTGTTAAAACTATGTGTATATAGGAAACTACTTATCTGATGTAGGCATCAACTTTGTTATTTTAACACATTGGCTGTCACAAGGATCATCGACGATCCTAACTAACAGATTACAATTGTGCCATTAGGATCACCGGTGTTACTTGTGCATATTGAACTTTCAGAAGTATTATAACGGTCGGCAATGTGAGGACGCTCAAATAGTTTTACTGAGGCATACTAGGAACCCATAGCTTGCATGGGTCCTTTTGTTAGGCGCCAAAAATGTCGTTAAACATGTAGTTAAAACATGTTAAAGTGTTAAACACAAAAAGGTATTTTTCCACTAAATAAATCTCAACTATCAAAATAAAAATCATTTTGGAAAAAAATTACTTTTAAAAATCAAGATGGCGGATACTTCCCCTAGCGGCCATTTTAGAGACTTAAAAATAATTTCCAGAATTTTCTTTTGGCCAATTTAATAAAAATTTTTACCGCAAGTGTCTATGACAATTAGTTTGCGAGATATGGCCGAGAGCCATTCTTACAGGACCACCCTGTACATACATTTGGTATCTATTAGTAATAGATTACAAAGAAAAATTCTTTTATTTGATTTATTTTATATTTAGTATTTTTAAAACACCTATGGGGATTGCAACATCTTTTATTTTGTACATAGGTAATTAATTTTCGAGTGTAACTTCATTACGAAGTTTTTATATTCAACTTCCGCAATTGATACCTACTCTTGCTAGGTAATAGGTACTCGTATATTTTTAACTGCATTGTCTTGAAAATTATTATTAACGTTTGAAAATATTTTAGCGATTTAAATTAAAGCGAGAGGGGAAATACAGGGTGTCCCAATGAAAAGTAGCCCATTTAATGAGCTTGAAATTTCTAAACGAATAATCGTAAAAACATGCGGTTTTCTCAGATATGCTTTATTTTATTATAAGTTTTGTTACAGTGAAATTATGCATTACCAACAGAGCGTGTTTTATCAAAATCTCCTATTTTAAATACACATGCAGTAATCAATTTTTTTAAATGGAACACCCCGTATATGTAGAGATATTTTGAATGATATACTCTTCTACTTTTCAAAAATGTCTTATTCGTACATGTTATTGTACAAAAGAAGATGTCCTATATCGTAAAATTTAGTTAATGTGAATTTAAAAGAGAGGGATTTTTGAAACACCCTGTACAGACGATACAAAATTTTTGTGTCACTGTAACAAAAAGTTATAGCAAAATAAAATATATCTGCGAAAACCGCATGTTTTTATTATTAGGCGTTTAAAAATTATTAGCTCATTAAAGGGACTACTTTTCATTGGGACACCCTGTATTACTTTATCCTTACCATCAATTCTTTTTAACGTTTTAATTCTCCGCCAATCGCATGCAGTGTTTTGGTATGCGATATATCATTAACACTTAAATCATCATCATCACATCATTAACATTTAAAATTGCGGGGTAGGTATTTCAATTACTTACATTAATAGTAGTTCAATTAACGGGAATGTTGCATTAATTTGTAGTTCATGCCAGAGAATAGCGAACACAGAGAAGGGTCACTAAGAGCGTTTTCACACGGTGCGATATATTGCAGCAATTTATTGTTGCAATATTGCATTGCAGTTAAAATACAAGTGTTTAAATGCTTAGTTTTTAAACACTGTCGGTCCCTTTGATATCGTGCGACCACTTTTCAGGGATCCCAAAAAACCTATACAGGGTGGCCCAGAACTCACGCCCACCGGGCAATGCCTTATGTAAACGACAATGGAGATGCCAAAACTGCAGTCGAAGGCAAGAAAAAGTTATTCCTTTGGTAAATAAAGAGGTTTAAAATCGACCAATCCCGGTAGGAATTCAAATCCACGAAAATGAGGTGAATTAGCTATACAACAATTTGACATTATTGAAAGATTCTATGTCATTTTCACTTTGAAGGTTAACAAAAGCTGTCAAAATCAGCTTTGACTATTGATCAAATATTTGCTTTCAAATCGATCATTCAGGAGCTTCGACGTATTGATACCAAACGATGATGAATGATCGATTTTTTGATCAATTTGAAAAAAGTTTGACTATCTCTAAAACAACACCCTGTACATTGAATTTTTAAATATTGAATTTCAAATTTGGCGAAAGAGCACAAAAAACTGAAGACATTCATAAACTTTTTACTTCAATCATCAATTTTTTAGTGGGTCGATTAATTGTTCAAAAGTTGTAGATTATTTGTGCAAAATATAAAATAATTATACTGAGTGATTCAAAAGTTATAAGCCCTGAAAGAAATGGGCCAAATTCAAAAAACGCCCTACCAAACGCCCTAACAAAAAATTAGAGTGAGAACGTTGCCCTCCCACAATATCACCCTTTCTTTTTCCTTTGTACATATACATATAGCTGATTTTTTCTATGAATATCACTCGCGTTACAGGCGTATACGCATCCTAAATAATTCAGTGAAAAAATTATTTTTACACGATTTTTAATTATTTTTACATTATTTTTACAGCTTATACTCGAGAAAATGCCGGAATTTTTCTCCTAAAAATCCGGGTTTTACGAAAGCTTAAACTATTCATGGTGTCTATTCCGCCTTCTGAATACTCCAGTCCATTTCGATGGGGTCGAAATCGCTTCAAATTATACCAGAATTCTGGTTATTAATTTCTAGGCCATTGTTCCGGCGAAGACAAATCGGTATGATTTTTGATTTAGTCTTCTAATTCTCGGATTTGCTTTGCTTGTAGCCTTTATACCTCCTTTAAAATAATTAGGCAGTAAGTTCATAATAATTAATGAGCCTTTTTAAAAAAAAATATTATATCCGTTTGCATGCACTCGGATAAAAAGTAATATTTCTGAAGGAATTTTCTTAAGAAAGCTTTTTCTTTAAATTTAACACAGCATATTTCAAATCATTAGGATGTATATTAAAAAAATTATAATAAGTTTATTTTATTTCACTCGAGCATTTGTTTGGAATTAAAAGCGATCAAAGAAAGAAGAATTCTATAAAATTAAGTCGAATTTTGGTGGTAATAAATTCTACAATATCTCTTTCTATTGATAAATAAAACAATTCTAAAAATTTATAACGAGTCCCATCAGATAATGATCATCCTTTTACACTTAATTTTTCGCCCGTTCTCCTCAAAACTCACAACCCCCGTTCGAAGTTGAAATTTCAACGGGCGGGTAATCCTCCTTTAGTATCAACTGCACACGAACAATTACTACTTTAATCTGAAATATTGATCAATCATCGAGTATAAGAACCCATGTCCAGAAATGTCTCCATGTGGCGCTTTGGGCCTATCACTTTATCTTTTTTTTTCGCAATTAAACCGGATTAAACGGTCAACAAATCTCATTATAGTCGATTAAAAAGTGAATAAAAAGGAAATATCGCAACGAACAATGGCTAGGAGATTTATCAAACATGACCATTTGGAGAATAGCCCAAAAAGTTGTCAAAGCAAATGGTCTTAAAAGAAAAAGAAGTAAAAAATACGTAGAAGTAAAAAATATATTTATTGCGTGATTATGCAATGTAAAATTCATGTTAGTCGAAAAATATTTAAAAAGTCGAGCGTACCAAAATAATTTCTCAATTAAATCACAATTTTACAAAATTTTTCTAAAAATATCTATCTACTTTGAGAATAGATAGGATTTGATGAAGAACGTAATGCCTAGGTTTTTGCTTTAATCGAAAATTTTTCTAATTCTTACGGCTTAAGAGTTTAATTCTTTCGACTTTTGCAAAATTCCGAAACATAATTTTTACAAATATTTATCTAAAGCTGTTTTTAATGGGAAACGCGTTGGTACAAAAAGTAGAGAATACTGTAGAGAACATTTGTGGGACATTTTTATGAAATTTTTTGGAAATAATTTAGAAGAAAAGTCAATATTTAAATTAAAAAAGTACCAATCAATATTGTGATCAATGAGTGATAGTACAGTCGGTTGCAGCTTTATTATTGAAGCGACTGTAGGGAAAATTAATTTCCAATGAAAGAATACCAGCACTATTCCAAAAGAAGAGATATTTTTCAGAAATATACCTACTAGATATTTTATGTTATCTCGAGTGCTATTACATCGCTTGATCGAACAACTATTGCACATTTCGAAATTAGATAAGTTCAAAGACAATATCTCCGTAATCTGCGGTATTAGGTTTTTCCCGGTCACGTCTGTATAACGCAATTAACTTTTCTTTTTCACGCTTAACGAAATATCGAATACTGTCGAATACTGTCAGGAACAAGATGGACCACTAAAACTCCGGAATCTAGTAGTTTTCAACGTCGGAATTTAAGGGGAGCGATAATTGAGTAAATTTAATCGTGAGGTTACCGAAAACTAGACACTTCTTTCAGATATTTGGGTTTGGTTGTGCTTCGCCGATCGACTATTTTGATAATAGCATTATATTACGTAGGTACATACAGTACTCTTCAAGAAAACCGTCCATTAGAAGTAGAATATTATAGAGACCGTTATAGAAGATCCTAAAGAGTTAGAAATCTAAAATTTAGGAGTAATAGATTTTATCACTGTTGTGAGTATTTCTAAAATGATTTCAACCATAGGTGACTTCCGGTTATAACCGGAAGTAGATGTCAACTTCGTTGTTTCAAATGGAATGTACCATTTTTGACTTAATTTTTGGATTCTGTGGCTCTTTTTAACTAGACTTTCATAATAACATTATATGCCAAAAATGCGCCACTTTTGAGTTATTTAATTTTTTTATTTTCGATTTTTTTTTTGGAAAAACGGTCGAATGCACTTTCCATGATATCTCTGGTAACAATGCACCTAAAAGTTTGAAATTTGATATCGATAATGTCCAGAAACAGTACTAAATGAAACTAAACTGAATTTCCATGATCCATCTACAGGGCGTTTAAAATTGTCTAACTTGGCTAACTTAAAGTGACTATAACTTTGTTATTTCAAATGGATCATCCTGTATTTTTAGGCATTGGAGTATGGAGATTTGTGAACCCTTTCGATCCAAGTATTATCCAGCTATACCCAAAGCCAGTGGTTTCAATTAATACAGGGTGTCTCAAAATTGACGCCCCCCGTCCTTTCGCATTATAAATAAGGACACCAAAATAAGTGTAAACGAAAGAATAAAAATTTTGCCATTTGTCTTTGGTTTCGGAGTTATTGATAAAAACAAACATCTCAAATTTAATCTGAAAATGTTATTAAAAATTAGGTTAGCTTAAATCCAATGACATAGGTTACTATGATGATTTTGAAAATTTATAATAAATTCATTATTAGTGCTTATAAATCATACGGTCGATATCATCACTCAATATCTTCACTTTGAACAAATGAACGAATTTTCGATTGGATAATAACGTTTCAATTTTTAAAAAAATAACCGTATGAAAAATTATACCTAAACATTTATTACATAACTAAACATAAGCATACTTCATTTTTAATAACGTTTTCCGATTGAATTTTGTTTTTATCAATAACAGACAAAACGCAAAAATTTTATTCCTTATTCGTTTACGCTTATTTTGATCTCGTTATTCAGAAACAAAAGGACGGGCGTCAATTTTGAGACACCTGGAATTATCCCTTACTCCTAAATTTTCAGATTTCTAACTCTTCAGGATCTCCTATAACTTCTAATGGACGGTTTCCTTGAAAAGCACTACATAACGCGTTTGTTATCTTAAGGCGTTTTATGGATTTACATATAGAAACAGAAATTTTGGACTCATCTGGTTTCAAATCTCAAAATATGTTTTTTATTACAGATTTAAAATGCCAGTAAGTTTTGGTACATCCGAAAAATAGAAGACAAAGTGGAAAACCAACAATGTTTATAGAGACAATGGGAAAAATTCCAATTAGCTTTAAGAATTATCGATAAGAATAGGAATTTTATTGTATTACGTATGAAATAAATATCTTTCTTGTGTAACATGTGGTAATTTTCGAAATAATAAACACAATTTTCTCTCGGTTACATCAAGTGAGAAAAATAAAAGCAATTTTTTTCCTAAAAGATTTTTATCGGGAAAAAAGCAGAAACAATTTAGGGATATTCTCATTCGCGGAGAATTTTCTTCGAATTACGCGAATTTAATGAACGAGGAGTTCATAAAAAAGGGATAAAAAAATTAATGGTGAATTTATTGCCCAACTCGAATGAACCACATTTTTATTTCGCCTATATTTCTACGTTCATCCCCCTAACGTTTCCGAATAACCGACCTATCTCGTGTAAGAAGTTTGAAGATTGAGTCAGGGATAATTATATGTTTGAGGAACGTGCGTGGGATAGGTCTTTGTTCATAATTTTCCAAATAATAGCAATATGTATGAATCATCCCCTATACCCTGCACAACGATATATTTCAACCCCAATTGATTTATCACAGGCAATTTCTCGTCAGGTGGCCAGACAGTGACAAAGTTATTTCTAACGCTTTTCAAATAAAACCTCCATTATTTCTATTAATTCTAATTCCTGCTATCGCTTTGCTTGGACTAAGCAGACAACTGTTAAAACGAGTAAAAGTTTTAGTGCTTTTTCCGAAACTTTCCGGTTGAATTGTAGTAAGATTTTTACTAGAAAATTTCGACGAGTGTCTAATTTTTGACTAGTTATTGTGAAATAATAAGTAATTGTACATCCCTTAAAGAGTGTGTGCCCTGTCAATTAATATTTTTTACGAGTTTAATAAAAGGCTAACGGTCGCCTTTAGTTCGAGATTATGTCATCAAATAATACGCCCCCGGTTAACATCATTATGTGATATTTATGAAAGGGTTCTAGCCCTGAATTTTATGGTGTTTAATGCGATTGTTAACGAGGGAATAAATGAAAATGTGATGTGGTGTGTAAATTAATTGTTTTTTTGCACGTAGGTCATCATTTAACACCTCTCTCATATTTGTATACTTTTTGGAATATTCTGATTTTTGTTTAGTTAAAATTTAGTACCAGTGTTAGACTATTAGTAAGAAACCCTACTTACAAGAGGATTTAACTTAAAATAACGTCTTGATAGGATGTAGGTCTAAGAATTTTGATCTTTGAAAGAGGATTATCCAAGCGTAAAATACAATAATCCGATTTACCAATCCCCTATAGGGCACTTACCTAAAGTTGACACTGTCCCACCTCGCACGTACATTAAAACAAATATTAGAGAACAAATATAACTTTTACCTGTCAGAGAACTTTTATTAAATGATAGTGAAGCTTTAGCGGGAATGTCGGCACGTGTACGGCTTTCACTGTTGATTAAATAAATTCTTGGAGTCCTAATCCTTAAGACTTAATCGTGGTCCAGTTTATACATATGTAGGTATCCTTTTTCAAGCTATTTTACCTGGATTTGTAGTCGATCTTCTATGCGCCGCTTTATTATTCCGTATAAAGCAAGTTACTAAATCAAGTAACTAAAATTTAGTTACTTATATGGTGTGGACAACTTGATTTAGTAGTTCACTAAATTAGGTACTTGCACAAGTTACTAAATCAAGTTGTCCACACTCCATACAAGTAACTAAATTTTAGTTACTTGATTTAGTAACTTGCTTTAGCTACTTGATACGTGTCCCGGTAAAGTTTGATTTTAGGCTCCATATTTCTGCGCATGCGCCAATTTCGTGAGATTTCTCGGCTAACAGCGTCAAAATCTGTACATCGTTGCCAGATTGTGCAAATGGAAATATTGGTAAAATAAAATTAAAATTTTATTCAAAATATAATTAATATAATATAATAAAATAGTTACATGATATACAGGGTGTCCCAATAGTAGGTGTGGTAGGTGTGGCTAGTGGAGGGTAGAAAAAATTAATTAAAAATAGTTGTTTTTGAAATATTTACCTTTACCTAACTCTTTTTGTATTAACTACATACAGGATCTCCCAATAGTGCGGTAAAGCCCATTTACTCAGTGATTATAATAGATACGAAAAAATGGGAAATTGGAAAAATGTTAAGGACCTTTAGGCGCACAATTTAAAATTATTTCTAAATATACAGGGTGGCCCATAAATCGAAGCCATACCAAACATACCTTTTTTTAAAGGCAATGATATATTTTTTATTTTATATTCGATTTCAGCTCGTATTCACGAGTTTCTCAATATAAGATTTCATATGACTATACTGAGTATTTAAAAAGTTATGGCCATTTTTATGTTCAAATCGACATGATTTCAAGGCCCTGTATATCAGAATCTGTATCAGATCATGTGAATTTTTCTGTGTCAGCACTTTTTGAAAATGGTCTATTTTCACAAAAAATAGTTACATTCTGACAAAATTGCAATTTGTATACAGGGTGAGTCAAAACGCAAACATAATAATTACTCGCTTAATTTAAATGGAACACCCTATATTAATAATATCCAATGGGAAGTCTATTTCTTACTGAATCTTTTTTCATAACATTTCCCTATACCTAACTGTCCCCATTTCTGAGATATTTTCAGTTTTATTCGAAATATCCAGTTTTTGATATTATAATTTCATTTTAATCTAATGACATCTTAGAACTTTTTTTGCTAAATAATAGTAGAAAATTAAATATCGATTAATGTTTAATCAAATATCATTAGCAGGTACCCTAAATTTCTAGTTATTCTGCAATTTAAAGTGACACGAGTTCAATAAGTAAAATTCGCATAGTTCGTAGATGATGACGTCATAGAGGTAACTAGTTTAAATTAAAATTATAATAATTTAAAGTTTAATTTAAAAATTACCAAATATTTCGGGTAGTTAATGATCGTTAATGGGCTCATTCGATAAAATTTAGAATTTGTTCAAACTTTACATACATAAAGAAGAGGTTAAAAAAAATTAATACTGAAAGTTTCAAGTTGATCCGATCAGCGGTTCTTTAATTATTCGAGTTTAAAAATGCGATTATTTGGCTCCGCGATAATACGATGATGACGTCACTGCATGCGATCTCTTCGCTGTCCGCTTCGCATTCACTTAACTTGCATTGCATTCGCGATCGTCTCGTCTTTTTAACTGTGGTAACTGTCCCGAACGGGTCAAATCACACCGAGTTTTATATGTTTATATAAACTTGAATTTGTTTATGACAGGCCCTGTTTGTAATAGTGTTGTTTAAATTTTTATCCATTGTCAAATTCACATCATCCATATCATGGTTCTGTTCATTCCGAGTACTTTTAAAACAACTAGGTTGATAAATCCTCGATAGTATAGTTTACCGCTGTCTTTTTAAAAATATTGTTCTTGCTTACAGTGAGTTTAACGCTTTGAACTTTTTAGCAGTCGAAGATATTAGGTACAACAAAAGTTCTAAGATGTCATTAGATTAAAATGAAATTATAATATCAAAAACTGGATATTTCGAATAAAACTGAAAATATCTCAGAAATGGGGACAGTTAGGTATAGGGAAATGTTATGAAAAAAGATTCAGTAAGAAATAGACTTCCCATTGGATATTATTAATTTAGGGTGTTCCATTTAAATTAAGCGAGTAATGATTATGTTTGCGTTTTGACTCACCCTGTATACAAATTGCAATTTTGTCAAAATATACCTAATTTTTGTGAAAATCGAATATGAAATAAAAAATATATCATTGCCTTTAAAAAAAGGTATGTTTGGTATGGCTTCGATTTATGGGCCACCCTGTATATTTAGAAATAATTTTAAATTGTGTGCCTAAAGGTGCTTAACATTTTTCCTATTTATCATTTTTTCGTATCTATTATAATAACTGAGTAAATGGGCTTTACCGCACTATTGGGACACCCTGTATGTAGTTAATACAAAAAGAGTTAGGTAAAGGTAAATATTTCAAAAATAACTATTTTTAATTAAATTTTTCTACCCTCCACTAGCCACACCTACCCCTCGCTAACCTTCTCCTAACATCCGCTACTCCCTTCTACGCTACTCTACCCTCCGCAACCCTTTTCTGCCCTCCGCTACCGTCTTCTACCCTCCGATACCCTCTACCTATTCCCCGCTACCCTACGCAACGCTACCTTCCGCTACCCTAAGCTCCGCTCCGCTCCCCTACCTTACGCTACACCCTTCTACCCTATTCTACTTCTCCCTACCTCCTCCTACCCTCTTTTACTCTCGACTACCCTCCTATACCTATACCTACCAAGCATCTACATTTTTTAGCCGAATATTTATTATCTAACTGAACATGTTGGAAACATGTTTGGAAATAACAGACGGATATAATTTCAATCAACTTCATTAAACTTTTAATTATAATCATTATAATTACTAATTTCTTACTATTCTAATAATTTCGCTCTATTCGATGAAATTAAGTGCACATTGGCAACGATGTACACATTTTGACGCTGTCAGCTGTGAAATCTCACGAAATTGGCGCATGCGCAGAAATATGGAGCCTAAAATCAAACTTTTCCCGTGTCCCTGCGCCTTTAGTACACCTTAAGAAAAAATAAGTTACAATCGTTACAATTGGGGTAAAATCAGCTAATATCCTTCTTGAAATATAATAAAGACACTTAAATAACTTTGAACCTTTTACTCATAACGGAAAATATAAAATCTACCTAACCGCTCTTAACCCTACTTGAACACAAGTCGCCGGTATTCTGCTCTCTGTTCCCAACTTCACATTGGTTCACTAATGTCATAAATTATTGCGACAAATTCAAAACTAAATAAAAATTTACAACACAATTTACCATGATCCTCACTTATCAGATTATGTTCGTTAGAACAATTTAATTTCTATAATAATCTTAAGGATAATAATAAAGATTTTTTTTATATTCTACTATGTGCTAACAATTGTTCTTTGCCGCGGTAATTTACGGCTTTCCACCGACCACTTTAAATATCATCAGATAATAAGGGGCACCCCTGGTGCAGATATAGGGACATTAATCCAATTATGCAACCATCTCTCCCACTTCGTCAACCCGAAATCTCAACTTTATGGACTCTCCACATCTTGGAGAAATGTCCATTAAATAATTACCTACTGAAAATATGATGGCATTGTGGAAAATGTTCGTTCTACTCAGTGATAATGGTTTGTAAACCAGAGTTGGATTCGATTATTTTACCATTCAAAAGGGAGATTAAACATGCAAATTCAAACTTCTCAATGAACAAAAAAGCTTTTAATAAAATACAGAATCAAAAAAAAAAAATGTTTGTGTTACATTTATTGTAATATGTTTAGTCCTGTACTGTGCTTCCCCTCCATTTGTCGTGCGGCTTCATAATTTGCTCCTAATGCGGCTACCGAAGTAAATATTGTTATCAAGACTTGTTCCTTTGGAACGTAACAGATTATAAAAGGAAACGACAATAACAGTAAACAAAATTTTCGCGCGAAAAAAAAGTCAAAAGTCGAAAGATGAATTTCTTCATTTTACATTTGACCATATTTTTTACTTCTAAATAACTTTACTTTACATTTTTCTGTATTGTAAAAATTAAAGTATCTACTTTACTAGGTAAAATTCACATTTTTTGTCATATCTCGTATACGGCTTAAAAAAATGGCCATGCACAACTTTTTATCAAGAATAGGTACATTTTTGTCTTAAAACCAATAATAAAAAAATTCCATATGGTTCCAACTCAAGTTCCAACACTGCAAATGACATCAAATTAATGGTATGACTTGTAAATTTTGTTAGTTTCAGCCCCAATTTCTGAGCTAGAGGCCTTTAAAGTTGAAAATTTAGGACTTATTTTAATACGTTTAATCTTACCATACTCCCTTGAAGACACTGGCGGGGTGTTCTCAGTGATTAACAATTCATAACAAAATGTACTACTCTTGTTTGAATTCGATAAAATTAACGGTTTAATGCCCGATTGCACGACCTTCACTTAAATCTTCATCTTAATTAACTTGCACTTAACTCCAAGTTTCACTTATGCCCGATTACACGACATTCACTTAACTTGTAAGTAAACCTTAACCCTTTAGGTGACGGATATTTCATTGCACCAGTGTTATAAGTGGGACATAAAAATGATATTTTTAGTCAAAATTTAGTGCATTTTTCACAGATGTTCAATCACGTATATCCTCGATTATCGCGTATCATCAAAGGATAATGAATGGCAGGAAATGAACCGTACAACAGGGTTAAAACTGCTATTAATTTCGGAAATATACTTTATGGTAGAAATAATTAACCGTTGAGTTTTTCACTCTACTAAATACATGTAATTTACGATTCTATTTCACCCGGATAGTATAAAATATGGAGTCTAAACTTTTTTAAATTGTCATCAATCATATAGATTGTAGATATTATTAAAAAAATCCGGATTTATTGAATACGATCTGAACTATTTTAACTATGCTCATTCACACCGGCTAATTTAACGCCGTAGTGTCACATAATTACCTGGAATTTGCCGGATGGCTACCCATTAAAACTTTTCCACATTCGAAAACATTCGATTTTTCCCGTCGAATTTCCTAAGACTTTTAGATTGTTAATTGATTTTTATCTCGACAAAGAGAAATTCCCTGAAGAACCATATAAAACGGGAGACTTCCTGAATAATTGGACCTGCAAGCACAATTGTCTGCCATTATTACAGTTTTCTAAAAGGCGTCTCTTATTATTTTATACCGAATTACCTACTAATTTCTGTATATGTATAGTATATCGATTGCCGAGAAATAAATAAAAAATATTGAGCGGATTATACGACGGGGCGTACATTTGATCTGTTGTAAATGATGTTGTAAATTTAATGTATTTTTATTTTAAAGAAGTTTTTTAATGTTAAAGAGTATTTATAGATTCTACTGCGATTAAATGTACGACATTTTTGGTTTATTTTACCCAGTTTTTTAAAGCTGGTATGATGAGTGATGATCTGTCCTTGAACGAAAGTCGCGTGATGAATATTCGAAATACGGTTTTTATTAAGGATAAGGTTTTAATTAATTAAGTTTGCTGTTTTTTAATAGACAGCATTTTTTTATTAAACACACACAAAAATGTTTAACAAAAATCCGTCTCCCCAGATTAAGTTAACTTTATCCTCCTGCTTTATTTGACAATATTAAGTTCACTTAACTTTATCTTTATTTAGTATGGTGTTGTAAACCAACAAGGTGTTGGAAATAATACGCCCGAATTACTAAGGATGAATTATATATTGGTTGTAGAAATTGGAGTACAGAATATAAAAATATTACGTGTTCATACCGCGACGGTTTCTGATAGACTCTCTGAGTCTTTCCAGTAAAATAATCTAATTGCATAAAATGCACAATTAAAAGAAATAAGTTTTATGCAACAAATTCGGATTAAGATACACAAAATTATTAAGATAAAACAGAACTTATTTCCCTTTTACAAACACTGAAGATGCATTCTGCGAATCAAGCTTCGTCTAGCAAAATTCACATAAGAAGATTTTATTACAAGAAGTATTAAATTAAATTCGTGCTTTTAAGAAGCTAAATGAAACTGATAAGAAACCATCTAAGGTATCAAAGATAAAAGAATAAAAATATATATAAAAAATAGATAATATAGGACCTAATGTCTACTGGATTACAACACCTCCTCCCTTAAGAAAGATTGAACGTCTATGAAGACGTGAAATCTTTTATACCTTTTCTTCCAACAATTGCTCTGGTTCGACGAATTTCTGTGGGGGAGTGATCTGTATATTGTATAGAAGCAGTTTCCGGGTTTCTAAACTCAATTCTTGGTTCCATAACTCTAGGAGCTGAAGAATTATTATTAATTCGGATACAAATACCGGGAAGTGCTTCGCAACATTTTCTTCCTAGTCTACATCTTTTACAACAACAAAAACAACAAAATGAAATTAAACCTAAAATAAACAAAATGCTTAAAATACCATAATGCGAAGTGAACGAGCTGGGTAACCAATTCATATGGTCAATTTGATCATCGAGTTCTGATAACTTCTTACCAGCCAAATTTAAATCATCTAAATGCATGTTTACTGTTTTAAAATTAGGATTCAAGTGTATGTTAGAAATGTTAAGTCTTCTCCTTTCCTTTTCGTCTATTTCACAACAATCATCGAGTAAATCAACAGAAGGAATGAAATTTTGGTTTTGATTTAATGTACCCGAATGAATTCGCTGAGGTACTAAAAGTGCACTGTGTGTAAATGCCTTACAATTTTCAGACAACTCTAAAGTTCCTATGTTTTTAAGTAATTCTGTTGATATTTGACTTTTACAATTTATGGTTACTCTTTCAGGAGAAACTAATACGTAAATCCAAATATTTTTTCTTGAAAGTTGATGCCAAATATTTTGGTTCAAGGAAATAACTCTTTTATCGCAATTCTCTGGGATCGAACTCGTTACATAAAATAATTTTACTTCGCAACTCTCATTTTCATGAGTCAATAATAAAGGAGTTTCTTGTTTACAAATATAATTGTCCTTACTAAATTCTACACATGTCGAAAATTGTCCTTCTGACACTAAAAGATATTTTTGTTTCACGCTATTAATAGCCAAATACGTGTTTGAGGGCGCTATGAAAATATATTTATTTCCACTAATGTGAACTGGCAAAGGGGTAAGTTTGTAAATGTCGTAAAATTGATTATCGGTCATAGGTACGGCCAAAACATATACTAATTTTCCTCTGAGATAAAATACATTAAGTTTCATAAAATTTAAGAAAACATGAGCATTCTCCAACGTTGGCATGATTGGAAAATGTAAGTAACTCTGAGACGAAATGTTCTGTAGTTCTAAAACCAACTTATCGGGTGTTAAAATAAAAGGGTGCAGCTCTCCTGTTTTTGCTGCCAATACTGCATTAATTAAAGACTGAGTTTCTAATTGATATTGTACGTAAATCATAATAAAATTCGAAAAATGCTCATCAATCATTTGTCTAGTTTCTAACAAAGTAATGTCCTGTAATTCTGTACCAATTAACTTTTCTAATTTATCTAAATTTTCTTTCAAAATTCTCTCGTTATTATTCAATGAAGAAATAGTACTATTGAAATTTGATATTGTCGTTTTAATTACGTGACTTTGATCTTTAATTATGGATGCTAAATTTTGTTCGTTCTGATTAAATTGATTAATTTTTTGATTATAATATTCTGCATCGTCATCATCCATGTTTCCAAACAAAAACTTTGCTGCTTTTCCGATAAAATTAAACAAACCGCGTTTTATTCTACTCGACAGTACCTCTTCCTCTGAATTATGACCTACTAATTGATTCAATAAATCTTTTTCATTTTTGATTTTCTCTAAAACTGGCTGTGTCATTTTCTGGAATGACGCGCACAAATCGCCTATTTTAACCTTATAAACCTCATGTTGACAATAAGTTTCGGTACGAATATAATATGACTGTAAAACCTTTAATTTTTGATTATGTTCAAACATATCTACAAACACAATAATTTCATACTGATCGTTGTACAATTGAGAAGTACCTAAATGTTCGTAATGAATACCTGAAGACTGTTTGATTTCCGCAAATGAATATTGTTCGTTTACCGGATGACCATCTGTGTCGAAAGCCGTAAATGATTGAAAATGGGAGGTCAACCCGATTATCCTGTAATTAAGAAACCTGAATTAATCTTTGTAGTAAGGTTTTAACCTATTCTTATGAACTTTTACAAATCTTCTTCCACACTTTATTGTACAATTTACGTTCGAATCAATGGAAACAATTCTGTATGGACCTGTATAACGAGGATTTAACTTTTTACTCTTGTTAGATCTTAGCGTTTCATCTGTTAATAGAACTTTATCTCCCACGCTATAATTTACATTTTTAGCCTGCTCGTCATAATGCTGTTTAGATTTAACTTTTCTCTTCTCTAAATTTCGACGTGCATACTCCCTACTGACCTGCAACTTAAGTTTTAGATCGTTTAAATAATCATCATACGTATAAGAAAAACTGGGGGCTTCCCTAATAGAACTTGGCAATCTTGCCTCTTCTCCGTAAACCAATTGAAATGGAGTGAAATTAGTAGTACTATGTGGTGTAGTATTGTACGAAAAGACTGTGAAAGGTATCCATTGACACCAATCTGTTTTATTTTCATTAACGAAACCTCTTAAATATTCCGCAACCGTCCTATGCGTTCTTTCAATCGAATTTGATTCCGGGTGATAAGCAGTACAATTCAACTTTTTGATACGCAAAAGCTTACAACATTCTGTGAATACAGTTGACATAAAATTACTACCCTGATCTGTCACAATAGACTTCATTATCCCGTGTCTACAAATTATTTCGGTAACTAGCTTGGAAGCTATCGTCTCTGCCTCTATATTCGGTACGGGTATTGCTTCTAAAAATTTGCTCAAAGCATCTTGACAAGTAAAGATATATCCATTACCGTGCTCACTAATTGGTAAAGGTCCTACTACGTCCATGTAGACCTTTTCGAACACAAACTCTGGTGTATCAGTAATCTGCAATGGCATTTTCACCTTTTTATTTAATGTCTTGTTTTTCTGACAAAGATCACATTTTCTAACATAGTCTTTCACATCTGCCTTTAAATTTTTCCAATTGTATTTCTTTCTAATTCGTTTATACATGCGACTAACGCCTGGATGACCGCCTGTTGGAATTTCGTGGTATTCCTTAAATATTTGCAATTTTTCTCCTTCAGTTATTTCATCATTAGCAACGATCTGATTGTGAAAAACAGAAAATTGAACTTTCGTATCTCCAAAAATAAATCTAATCATCATTCTAACTTTTTCCCATCTAATATGTTTCCCTCCTAATTTAGGCATTGAAATTTTATTTACATCACTTTTAATTAAACTGTCCTTCAAATCCACCAAAACATTGTAGATATTTTCGTAACTTTCCTGTCATCCTTACTATCTGTCAATACCAAGAAATAAACAAACTTATCCGCTACCTTAATAAATGAAACTTTTTCTTTGCTCGCAATTAAATCTAGAATCTTATTTTCAATTCCTAAATCATCTATCAACCGTGTGTAAACATCGTCTAAAATAAAATCTGCACCAATCGGAATAGCCAATGAACTGTCCGAAGGAGCTTTTGAAATATTGTCATTAACTTCTTGAATCTGAACGTTCGGAAAAATATGAGTCTTTGCACGAATGCAGAAATCTGAATAAGACATACTATTACTTTTCCCATCATCAATAATGTAAATTGCTCTACTAAGCGCATCCGCGTTCGAATTTAACTTTCCTGGTTTGAAAATAGGTTCAAAATCATATTCGGCCAATTTGAGTTTGAATTTCATCAAGCGAGAACTAGGATCCTTATGATTTTTTAAATATAACAAACTCTTATGATCGCTTACCACAAAAAATTTAGTACCAAAAAGATATGGTCTGAAATGATTACAAAGCCAAACTATTGCCAATAATTCTTTCTCGGTTGTATTGTAATTTCTCTCTGCTGAATTCAAAGTTCGTGAAGCAAAAGCAATAGGCCTATCTTTACCTATCTCTCCCTGTGATAACTGAACTGACTCGCTGATGTAGAATAAATAATTCCAGGCACTAAGTTTCCCAAAGTTGTATTTTTACAGCAAAATTTACAATAATAACTGCTTATACTAGCACGAGTTTTTCCTAACCTTCGCATTCGCAAGCTTTCTTGTCGCCACACGTCTCTCAGGCGCTGTTGCCAGCCACCCTCGCTCCCGTTCTAACTGCCGCTCACAAAACGCGCAGTTGCCACACGCTCCGGGGACTAAACATACCGCCCCCTTGAATGCTGTCATTCAATCAAACATAAACATTAAATTGCAATCACTGACAAATGTAATTGCTTAACCGCAGTGGACTGTATATAAACCAAACTTATAACTATGAACCTAAATACTAACAACAATAACTGTAATTACATCATTCTGTGAGAATCTACAATAATCAACCTTCTCAATCTTCGGATCCCACACCGCACTTAAGACTGATTGGTGTCAACCGGTAAAACACACACTTGAGCTAACGCTCTTTTGTACACTCCGGACGCAGTACGCACCGTAACCACTCTGCATGTTCCGTCCGCACCCGGATGCAACTGCACCACCCGTCCCAGTGGCCACTTCAAGGGCGGGCAATTCAAATCCTTCACCAGCACCAAATTGCCGACCTCTATAGGAGTTGCTCGGTCCTTCCACTTGGATCTCTGCTGCAATCCGGATATGTATTCGTACCTCCATCGGGTCCAAAATCCCTGCACCATCTGGGTCAATAACTGAAACCGCTTCAATTTTCTCGGCTCCTCTTCCAACAAATTCGGCTGTGGATACGCTGTCAATGCCGTACCCACCAAAAAATGTCCCGGTGTGAGCGCGTTGTAATCCAGTGGATCAGAGGATAAGGGGAACAATGGACGCGAGTTCATGCAAGCCTCAATTTGAACCGTAATTGTATGCAATTCATCGAATGATAATACCTGTTCACCCACTACCCTTTTAAGGTGATATTTGGCTGATTTCACCGCAGATTCCCACAAGCCGCCAAAGTGGGGAGACCTGGGTGGAATAAAATGCCATCTAATAGACATACTCGCAAAATACTCCGAATAAACGTCCCGAACCTTAGAACTACCAAAATGTTGCAATATTCCCTGAATTTCATTATGCGCCCCCTGAAAATTAGTGGCGTTATCTGAATAGATGTCGCTACACACCCCTCGTCGCGAGAAAAATCTCTTTAAACCATTCAGAAACGATTCCGTGGTAAGGTCCTCGATCAATTCCAAGTGCACCGCATGAGTGGCAAAACACACGAAAACACACAAATAACATTTCTTCCGAACCGCACCCCTAACCTTAGGCACCCTAACTTCAAATGGGCCGCAAAAATCCACCCCACAATGCGAAAAGGGTCGCGAGGGTGTGACCCGATCCCTTGGCAAACTACCCATCAACCAACTCGCATCTCGCGGCTTTACCCTAAAACAAACCACGCATCCCCGCAAAACATTTCGCACAGTTCGTCTACCTCCCAACAACCAAAATCTCCGTCGGATCTGAGCCAACAGCAGTTGAGCCCCCGCGTGCAACATACGATAATGCTCATACCTGATCACCAAACGAGTCAATGCGCTTTTATCCGACAATATTAAAGGATGCCTCTCTGCGAAGGCCAAATCCGAATTCTCCAAACGTCCGCCCACCCTAATTAGACCCTGTCGGTCCAGAAACGGGTTCAGTCCCAGTAATCTGCTTGCCCTAGGCAACGCTTTCGCCCTCTTCAAGCACTCTATCTCCGTTGCGAACGAATCCCGCTGAGAAATCCCAATCGCTATCGTTATTGCCGCCTCCCTCTCGTCCACTGTCAACGGGCCGCCCCGCCTATTCCGTGGATCGCGACAATTGTTGACAAATCTCATGCACATTCCCAAAACGTTCTGCAACCTAACCCAACTAGAATATCTAGACAGAATATCGCATGAAAGAGTCGACACCCAACACGACTTGATGCCCACCCTTTCCGGTATCTCCGGAACCTCATATCGACACTGCGGCCACCTCTCCTCTTCAAGCCTCAGCCAACTAGGGCCGCTCCACCATAACTCCGAAGTCTGCAACAGACGACCATCCATTCCACGAGAAACTAAATCCGCGGGGTTTTCCTGCGATACCACATGACTCCATCTCGCCCCAGCAGTCAATCTTTGAACCTCGGACACTCGATTCGCCACAAAGGTAGTCCATTGCGCGGGCTCCCCCGCCAACCAACACAGCACGATCGTTGAGTCACTCCAATAAAATACTCCACTGATCGCTGATCTCATAGATCGACGCACCAATTGGCCCAGCTTCGCTGCCAATACGGCCCCGCACAGTTCCAGTCTAGGCAGAGATATCGTTTTTAATGGCGCCACTCTTGACTTGGATGCCACCAAGGCCACCTTCCTTGTTCCCAATGCATCCGTGCTTCTCACGTATGCGCACGCTCCATAAGCTGACATAGATGCGTCACTGAATACATGCAACTGTATCTCCATCGGATGAGGACATCTCACATGCCGAGGCACCGACAAACTCTCCAATCCCGCCAAACCCTCCGTAAACTGTCGCCAGCATGCCAACAAGTCCGAGTCCATTTCCTCGTCCCAACCGATCCCTGATTTCCAAATCGCCTGCATTATTAACTTGCCTCGCACGACTATCGGACCGACCAATCCCAACGGATCAAACAATCGCGCGACAGCCGACAAGACGACCCTCTTTGTGATCCTTTCCAAACTGTCTCCCTCATCCAACCTTACCTGGAAACGCAACACATCCACACTCGAATTCCATAATAACCCCAGCGCCTTTCCTGAATCATCCTCCGCAGAAATATAATGATCGACGCCAGACACGGCTGTCTCATCCATCACCACTTCCCGAGAATTTGATCTCCATTTCCTAAGGCAAAACCCTCCCGACGCCAGAAGATCGCTAACCTCCACCTTTAATTTCAGTACCTCCCTGACAGATTCCGCCCCCGTGAGTAAATCATCCATATAAAAGTCCCTCAGAATGACCTCACTGGCCTCCGGAAACTCCGAACAACCCGACTCGCCTAACTGTTGTAAACACTTAACCGCCAAATAAGGCGCGCTTGCCGTACCATAAGTCACCGTGTTGAGCCTGTAGTGTTCAATATCCGCGTTCTCTTCTAATCTCCAAAGAATTCTCTGAAAATCCCGATGCTCAGGCACAACCAGAATCTGACGATACATCTTAGCGATATCCCCCACTATCACGACCCGATGCTCTCTAAACCGAATTAAAATGTTGACCAAATCATCCTGCAACCTGGGTCCCACCAGTAATTTGCTATTCAAGGAGACCCCATTACTGGTCAATGCGCTCGCGTCAAACACCACCCGAAGTTTAGTCGTAGTCGAGTCCGTCTTCCATACCCCGTGATGAGGCAAGTAGCATACGTCGCCCTTCAAATCGTTCATGCCTCTGAGAACTTCTCGAGCCTCCGGCCCCAAGTCACCTTCCGACCCCAGCCGAGTCATATGCCCCAATGCGGCGTATTCCTCTATGAACTTCCGATACTCTTCCTTGGCCTTCAAATCAGTTCTCCACCTTTTCTCCAACTGTATCAATCTTTTTCTTGCCACATTATAGGACCCACCCAGCTTCATACCCGTCTCCCTAAAGGGCATTTCCACGACAAACCTACCCGTCCCATCCCTGGTAGTCGTTGACAAGAACCTACTTTCGCAGGCCTCCTCGTCCCTAGTCAACTGTCTTTCATTGGGATACTCCTCCATTACCCAGAATTTTTCCAATTGTTGAACCACCTCAGCGTTCGTGGACATATTGCACGTGCTTCTTTCGACCCTTCTAATATCTCCAGCCAATATTGGTCCTGCTACAACCCATCCCAGTTTCGTGCTCTGAGCGACAGCCTTGCCCGATCCCAATTTAATCCTATCCCTTTCGAGCAAATCCCAGAAAACACCCGCACCCAGCAACATATCCACTTTTCGAGACGTCCCAAAATGCTCATCACTCAATTGGACGCTCTCTGGTATCCAAACACTTCCCTCATTGACCGTTAGAGAAGGCACACCACTAGATATTGAATCTATGACCAAGAACGACTCCCTAAATTGGTACTCCGAGAATCTAGACTTTACCGTAGCATGCACATATTTTTCAATGGGCGTCATCCCTGCCCCTATTCCCAAGACCTGCATATTTAGCTTCTTCAGTGGCAATCCCAACTTACACCTGAATTCCCTAGTAATAAAACTTGATTCGGACCCAGAATCCAACAACGCCCTACCCTCATGATAACCACCATCATCTCCCAATACACGCACCATTACCGTGGACAACAATACCCCACTTAATTTCCTGTCCGTACCGATGCCCATCGCGTGTCCGCTGAATACCCTTTCTATATCCGAGGAAGCATTGTTCTGGCCTCGCCTCTGGAGGGCTTCACCAGACCCATCCGAAGCCCGTGTCGCCCGTTCGACATGCAACCATACATGATGTTTCTTTTCACACTTTGCGCAGCCCCTGGCACCACAAAATCTAGCCCCATGACCTCCTTTGAGACAATTCCAGCACAACCGTGCCCTTTTAATTATCTCTCTTTTTTGTTCTATGGTCATATCCATAAACCCCTTACAATTCTGCAACCCGTGTCCATCGCTACCCTTGCACACTGGACATTCCTGCTCGGCAACACTGACAAAACTCTTCGTAACCCCGTGCCATTTGGCTTTATCCGGTCCAGTCTTTGTTCCCGCCTGGGTCGCCTTTTTTGCAACACTATCGTCCTTTTCAGACTCCAAATATTGACTTTTGTGTACCAAAAACTCAACAAAACTCCCCAGTGTCGCAAACTCCTTTAAAGGAACCCTTTTTCTCCATTCCCGTCGAGTAACTTTATCCAACTTCATTTCCAATAAAAATACTAGTATTATATCCCATTGGTCGACTGGTACCTCCACGCTACGCAATGCCCTAACATCATTTCTAATCTGATTTACAAACTTCTTTAAATCCACGTAAGACTCCTTTTCCATCACTGGAAATTCATACAACCCCTTTACATGACTCAGCGCAATCAGTTTTTTATTTTCATACGTTTCCGTCAACAAGTTCCACGCCTCATCATAATTTACCGTAGAATTATCCAGCGATCGTATTACGTCCGCGGCCTCGCCCGTTAACGCCTTTTTTAAATAATAAAATTTCTGTGTGTCCGACAGTTTCCCGTTTGAGTGTACCATACCAACAAAAATATCCCGAAATTCGAGCCAAGTCTCGAATGCCCCGCCGAACGATGGTACCTCAATTGCCGGTAAGTTAATTTCACTAATTGTCCCTTGCGCATGCGCGCCCCTAGTCCCAAACGACCCATTGCTCACGCTCACGCTGCCCGTACCCGAAGCGCCCGATAGCGAATTAACACTTAACGTGTCCAATTTTGCAACATTTTGGCAGTAAACCTCAACGAACGCATTTCTTTCTATCTCACTTTCATCTTCCGTTTCCAAATTAGCCAATTCTATTTCCAATTGAATCTCATTAAAACCAAGCCAGGCCTCCTCGCAAACCTTACGCCTAGCAGCAATCTGCGGCGCTTGATCTTCCGTAAATCTATCCAAAAACTTTACCACCCGGCTCATATTGGCCTTCATAATACCCCTTTTACGCTTTAAATTTTCATCCGCCATTTTTAATCCCAAATCTACTTTATTCGGTCAAATCAAGGCATGCATAAAACGAATAAATAGGAATCAAGGAAAGATAGGTACTCACAAATATGCCGAGTTCCAGTGCGATTCGCCGAACCGTCGATTCCCTGCCGTTGCTCCACGTTGTTCCTCGTGTCTCGATTTTCTATCGACCCTCGTGTCGATCGTCGATTCACCTTGCTTACGTCGATTTCCCGTTACTCGTGTTTCCACCCGTGCCTATCCGTGTCGATGGACCATGAACTGACTCGCTGATGTAGAATAAATAATTCCAGGCACTAAGTTTCCCAAAGTTGTATTTTTACAGCAAAATTTACAATAATAACTGCTTATACTAGCACGAGTTTTTCCTAACCTTCGCATTCGCAAGCTTTCTTGTCGCCACACGTCTCTCAGGCGCTGTTGCCAGCCACCCTCGCTCCCGTTCTAACTGCCGCTCACAAAACGCGCAGTTGCCACACGCTCCGGGGACTAAACAATAACGTTCCGCCTATGGCATAACCTGAAGCATCTGCGGTGACTATAAACGGTTTACCAAAATCTGGATACTGTAGTACCGGTGGGCTAATCAATTTTGTTTTTAAATTTTCAAAAGCTGACTGACATTCTGGAGTCCAAATATAATCGATATTATTCTTTAATAAATTTGTTAACGGCTTAGCGATTTTAGAAAAGTCCTTTATGAATCGGCGATAATACGAGGCCAAACCCAGAAATGATTTAAGTTGTTTCTCGTCCTTGGGTACCGGAAAATTCTTTACACAATCAAGTTTCGATTCATCTGGCAAAATCCCCTTATCCGTGATCCTATGTCCTAAATACAGAACCTCCTTGCGTAAAAATTCGCATTTATACGGACTCAATTTCAAATTATACTGACGCAATCGCTCGAAAATTTCCACCAATTTTTGACAATGTTCCTTGACACTGCTACTATAAACGCAAATATCATCCAAATAAGCAAACGCCCTAATATTCTGTATACCCGCAAAAACTGTGTTGATCAAATTTTGAAAAGTCGCTGGCGCTGTCTTCAACCCGAATGGCATTCTTTTAAATTCGAAATGTCGCGAATTTGTACTAAAAGCCGTAATGTGTTGATCCAAGGGGTCCATCTCGATTTGATGGTAACCGCTACTCAAATCCAAAGTACTGAAATATTTCGAGTGTCCCAACTGATCGTAAATATCCGTAATATTCGGCAAAGGGAACGAATTTCCTATCGTATTCTCGTTTACCTTTCTATAGTCAACAACTATACGCCAAAGTGGCTTATTACTCGACGGATTAGGTTTTTTCTTAACAACTAAAAGAGGAGAATTGTACGGACTTGTACTCTCAACGATTATATCATCCCTCAACATCTGATCGACCTGTCTCTCTATTTCCTGTCGTTGCACAAATGGTAACCTATAAGACTTTACATTCACAACTTCGGCATCAGCCTTCAATGGAATCTTATGTTTAACAGCTGATGTGCTTGTCAAAATCTCGCCCTCCAAATGAAAAACATCGCTGTACCTATCAATTATTTCTAATAACGACACTTTTTCCTCGTCGTTTAAATGGTCTAAGCGTAAAATTTCCCTTATCTTATCTGTTCTATCTTGCCTACAATTTATATTAAAAACTGAACCAGCACCTACTTTAACCTCTTCCAACTCTACCGGTTCTAAATCTAATAATGGTGACTCTATCTCGACATCCTGCTCGGTAATGTTCATAATACTGACGAAACATTTATTATTTTTTACTCTAGTTAAACAATGACCCAAAAATACACCTGAAACTATCTCTTTTCCCTCGCAAATATAATCATCTCTTTCTTCTACTACGGAACACTGTATCTCGAAAATCTGCTCACACCTAGCCGGAATACGTAGTTTTTCTCTGTCCAGCTCTCTAGTCAATTCAATCTTTCCCATGTCTATGTGTTTGAAACTGTCATCTACTCTATCTTCAAGATCATGCGAATTAAAATTCTTTCTGTTGTGATCGAGGGATCCTGATTCCCTTTCTGGCGTTTCCGCGAACTCAACACGCTGATCATTAATCTTTACAAACCCATTCTCATAACTAATTATACCTCCCGTAAGAACAAAAAATTCGTTTCCTAAAATACCTTCTGCATTTTCTGGCAAAACAAACGAATCATCTACTAAATGGAAACAAACTGCAACATTATCGAAAGTAGCTGCAACTAAACCTAATGTTTTTATTTTAATTCCCGTAATTCCCCAAATTTCCGTACTCAACTGCCTATGTACCAAAATATCAGTTTTAATGCAAGATTCTCTAATTATATTAATTGAAGCGCCTGTATCTACTAACAATTTAATCCGCGTATTTTTGACAAAATTAAAATCTAAAAATATGTACTTCAAATTAAATGGATCCGCTGATGGATAACTACAAACGAAAGCTTCTGAATTTTCATTCTGATTTGTGACCACCTGAGAAATTAATTGCCGCTCGTCGGTCGGCCACCTTCCGACGGGCGTTGCTCGTTTCCCGACAACCTACCATTTCTTTTCACAGATTCATTGTAAATTCTTTTTCTACAATCCGCGATTTTATGACCGTGCTTCTTGCAATAATAACAATAATTATCGTTTCGATCGGTATTCAGCCTGTTTGAAACATTAACATTCGAAATACGATTTGGGCGACTTTGACCCTGCTGAGGAGAACCAAATCTTCTTTGCTTTACGTAACAATCTCTTTCTTTGTGACCCAACTTCCTACAATAATTACACTGAATATTATTTTCTCGAACACCCTGTGAACCCATCTTGTTTCTAGAGCTCAAAAATTGTCGTTCCTCTTCCCTAGCTATCTCAATTGCTTCCTCCAACGTGGTTGGATTTCTAGCTTTTAAATGTATGCGCAAAGGATCTATTAGTCCCTGTACAAAAACGTTTAAGGCCTGTGCCCTTAAAAGATCTGAAATTTCTGTTGCTACGGCCGCCCCCTTTCCGACAGTAGAAGCGTCCACTAAATTAGACAAACATTTCTCGATTCTATTACTGTACGTAGCAATATTTTCCTGCTTATTCTGACGGCATTGATTTAATTCAACTTGCCAATAACTAACTGAACGCTTTTCGGAGAACACATCCTCTAAATAATCCCTTATCTCTAACCATGATGCAAATTCTCGATACTTTGTGAGCGCACGAGCTCTACCCACTAATTTAGTTTTTATCAAATTAAACAGAACATTCCTACTCAAAGGATTTACACATTTCATCGCCACCTCACAATTATCAATAAAATCATGTACTCTATCTCCCGAAGTACTACCATCATAATCTCTGATCAATTTTATAGCCGTATCTACCGATATGTACGAATCCATAGCCAATGCTGCTGCATTTTGTTCTGGCTGATCCATCATTATCTAATTCGAAATTCTCAATAAACAAGGAAACAACAACGAAAGTATGGCTAATAATAGTTGTTAACAAAATATCTACTCACATGAAAAATAAGCAACTGGTATCCATATCCAGGAATTCCAAAACGCAACGAAACGAAGAATAACTCTAGCACTTGCACTCTGACAAATTTTCGAAATTTTTTATTGCACTAATTCTCGAAAACACTAACAGATTTTGTGACACCTGATGGACTGCTCCTTGCGTCCCTCTGGAACTGGTATTCCACTGACGAAGTTAGACGAATTTCTGCTCGAACGTTGAATCTTTGAACGAAGTTAGCGAAGTTTGTACGAATCTTGAACGAAATTAGCGAAGTTTGTACGAATCTTGAACGAAGTTAGCGAAGTTTGTACGAATCTTGAACGAAGTTAGCGAAGTTTGTACGATTCTTGAACGAAGTTAGCTTGCAACCAATTTTCTTCACCTTTTCTTTGGGCCTTCCGCAGAAGTTTGTTCGCAAACAAGTATTTTCCAACGAAGAAGTTCGCCAAATTACGAATAACTTGGACAATCCAGCACCACTGCCACCAAAATTTATGTTGTAAACCAACAAGGTGTTGGAAATAATACGCCCGAATTACTAAGGATGAATTATATATTGGTTGTAGAAATTGGAGTACAGAATATAAAAATATTACGTGTTCATACCGCGACGGTTTCTGATAGACTCTCTGAGTCTTTCCAGTAAAATAATCTAATTGCATAAAATGCACAATTAAAAGAAATAAGTTTTATGCAACAAATTCGGATTAAGATACACAAAATTATTAAGATAAAACAGAACTTATTTCCCTTTTACAAACACTGAAGATGCATTCTGCGAATCAAGCTTCGTCTAGCAAAATTCACATAAGAAGATTTTATTACAAGAAGTATTAAATTAAATTCGTGCTTTTAAGAAGCTAAATGAAACTGATAAGAAACCATCTAAGGTATCAAAGATAAAAGAATAAAAATATATATAAAAAATAGATAATATAGGACCTAATGTCTACTGGATTACAACAATGGTTAGTATTAATGATGATTTTGATTATATGGTAATAATGTTTTATCTCTAGGAAAACAATAACGCTCTTCGTAACGTTCCTCGAGTTTATCTTTATTATTGAAAATATTAATGTGCTAATTTTAATCAAAAGCTCCGACCCTTAACAATCTCGCTTCCGGAGAGATTATTCTTTATCCTAGTGCAAACAGAAATGAAAAATCCTTCTAAAAGCGCCCATAAATTAATATTAACTTATTAATTATCTGGAAGGAGAGGGCATGGCTGCGAAGCGGCTTAATTTTTACGATAAATGAAATAAAATTAATAAAGCAAATCCAAGAATAGGAAGATCGAAATGAAAGACCTTAGGTATTTAACTGTCTTTGCGTAAAAGGCCGAAACGTTGACAGTACATTTAATGATACAAACATACAAAAACTTGTGTACGGAGTTATTTTATCTTAAGAAATTGATATACGGGGTGTGATTAATTTCCAAACGAAAATTCAATTGCACTGAGCTCCGGCTGGCAAACTGTCTTGCGGCGAAGCCGCCATCTTAAGAAAGGGGGGTTGAAAGGGGGCGCAGCCCCCTTTCCGAGCTTTCAGCGAGTACTGAAATATCACGCTAATGATGTAGCGAAGTGCACAAGGCTCGAGTGGAAATGAAAATACATTAAAGTGCATTACAGCGGTCTTACGGTATATCTTAAATCGATTTAATTTCGACTGGAAACACCAAACTGTGGCGCAATATGTGCCAGAACTTCCACTACCTGGGGTAACAGTATTACAGTTAATAAAACGAGACTTCTTCTACCTCTAAAAGCAGCGCTGTCGGTTTATTAAATTTTTACATGCATTACTGGCTTGAACCTTACCGGAATACAAACAAATCCATTAATGTTTAAATTATTCTTTTTGTTTCAGACAACAAGGATTTCGAATAATTTAGTCTATTTGGAATGCAATGAATAATGCAGTGAATCGACATCGGTGAAGTATGGAGAAACGCTACACAATTTTATCGCTGGTTTATTTCGGTAAGTTTTTTTATATTCATTAATTACATCTTCCAATTATTAATCTGACACCTATATGCGACAATTTCGTAAAAATTTAATTACATCATCGAAGTATTGGGGTTTGATTCGTGTTTTCAATTAGTGTCCCAGCTTAATATCCAAGTTGTTTAATTAACGAGGGATTAATTGGTATGAAAATCTATACCAAATTACGGTTGAATAGGAAATGTTTCTCTCAACTATTCCAATAGAATTTTGAAATATACAGACCAACTAAACACGGGAATATTCGGTTAATTAAATTTATTGAAGTTTGATAATAATAACACAACAAATTCTTGATTTCCTCGATTCGTATTTTGCATTTCCATTCAAAATATTCCCGAATAGTTGGCTATAGATAAAAACTTACGCCCCGTAATGAATGTTCCGAACTTTGATACCTAACTAATACAAAGTTATCACACCTATTCGGCAATAACGGTATAGAATCCATTAACAAAGTTACGTGTTTCTGGAATTTTCACATTTCACTCAGGCATTCAATGAAAACAAATACAAAATAAACAGTGGAGTCTCGGAGAGTTGATTTGTTCGGTAATTTCGGTAAAATTACTTACCCAACGACTCGCAACTAAATTTTATTATCTTCTAACAATGAGTTGAAATGGAGTCGTGAAAATATGGACTAGAAATGGAGTTAAAATATTTTTTCAATTATGTTTATTCAATTACATTCATTCGATTATATTTGAAAAACAATCTACAAAAACTCTCAGCGCTTTAATCATTTCGATTTAAGTTATTATTTGATGAATGAAACCTTTACAAAAATACGCAGTTTCATGCAATTTTTCATATTAATTCAGCGATTGGTATCGTTGATTGTTTGAATGCAGATTGATATATCCGACTAAAAAAAACAAATAATTCACAAATGTAACGCGCACAAAACTATTCACAAATCTTCTATTTATTTGCAATATTGTCATCGCGATCATATACTTTTTATTTTCAATTCAATTCGAAAATTGCATTCGATACGAGTTTTGTTTGATGTGTCCGTCGAATTGGATAGTCAACCATTTAATAACTTGTTTAACGAATTGATAAACTGGTTAGTGTACAGGGTATTTCCAGAAAAATAAAAAATATAGGAACTTGTTTAATATTTTTTTTTGTAATCTATTCTTGAATACCTTATGTATCGTCGTTAAATTTGCTCGTTGCCAAAATAACCATATTTTTGTTACAGGACGCTTGAAACCTTTGTTAAATTTGCTGA
Organism: Phyllotreta striolata; assembly: GCA_918026865.1. Taxonomy (NCBI): domain Eukaryota; kingdom Metazoa; phylum Arthropoda; class Insecta; order Coleoptera; family Chrysomelidae; genus Phyllotreta; species Phyllotreta striolata. Next base: position 4,009,296 of record OU900094.1, on the reverse strand, counting down.
TTAATACCATACTGCCTATAAAGACGTTATTCTGCTCTAATAGCAATGTTAAGGAAATAAATTAGCTCGCCACCTTAAATGGCACAAACCATTACGGTCGTTTGTTTCTCTTCGGAACTTAGAAAAAAAATAATAAACGCCAGTAAAACCATATACAAACTCAGCAAGAACTAATAAGGGTCGGAGAGGCCCTTTCAATTCTATCAATCTCCAGTGGCGTACGCTTAATTTTATCAAAGGAGTATAGTGTATTGTAGTAATGGGTTGAAATCGCCGCCACTGCTCTCGACATCCCTCCCAATTATGACTATCAAATTGTTTGAACGAGAGGAAATTGGATGGTAAACAGTGTTCATCGAAGAAGGAAAACCTTTTCATGACTGTGGAAAATCGCGACGTCTTGTCGCTCAGGTGTGAACGATTTTCCAAGAAAAATAACAAGTTTTCCTGTGTGCACAAACCCGCATAAATGTTCCGGTATATTTTCACTAGATATCGCCGGATTGTATAATATTGACAAAAACGCATTTCCCTGAATATGACACTTAATTATGAAGATGATATTGGAAAATTCGTCGCTCCACTGGCGAAACCTTTCCATTTTACGACGGGTATTTATTTGACATTTTATATATTAGCATTTTGAAAATTTCCCTTAATGCTGGAATTTTGATTTATGAACCTTATGTGGTTTATTAGTACGTGCGCGCCAATTTCAATATAGTCTAGTGTTTATTTGCTTAATTATTTAGTTAGTTTTTCTTGTGCCATGTTCATTTTTTTAATCCTGCGTAATGAAAATACATAATAAAAAATTCACAATCAGTCATGTAATGACGCTAGGTAAATTAGAGTTGTTTGACATTAAGTAAGTATAATACAAAAAAATAATGATTTGATATATTTCAAACATCTGTCATACTTCAGCTGTCGCTGACTGATTTGGGTGCTATATTTTTTGTAACACAACCATCTACTGCCAAAATGAATTTTCATCTATCGCTTCAATTTTCCCATTATATTAGTAACCAAAATAAATCCCCTTTATCCGAAATCTACAAAACAACGTCTCCTTTCATTACTCTAATGTGACCGGAATAATTATATTTGCGTCTTAACGGAGCTCCTGCGGAGGAAGATCGGCTAATTGAATAAAACCTAACATACCCTTTGCAGGTATCCTTCCAATTTTCCTAATTCCAACCTTCATACAAACCGTTAATTTCGCATCGGATTCACAACGAGTTTAGAAAAGATAAGAATTGGGAGTAACTAATAATAGGCGACTCGGAACTTCGGAATATCCGTGCAATTAAAGGTGAAACCTATCAGGAATAATAATTAATAATTAATAATAATTAAAGGAATAATAATTAAAGTCAATCAACAAAACCACTCGGCGCCCTTGCGATTTTCACTGCTGGGTTTTCAATTTCGCTTTTTCATCGACATAAAATTTCCGACCAGATGAGTACATAAAAAAAGAGTATATAATTAGGTCAATTTTCACAGTTTTTTTTTCGAATATGCAAATCTGCATGGAGTTAATAAAACACCAACAAATTAAATTTCCTGTTGAGGCTGTTATAGGTACCTACATGAAAGGATAATACTAAAAATAAATAAAATTACTAAAAATAAATTACTTTATCGAGCATTTTGAGCGTTTTTAATCTGCAAAATGCCTTAAATGATCAGGTTTTTATTACTACCCTTACATACGACACTGTTTTTCCTCTCTCCTTTTTCTCCCCGAGTAGTGGAGTATCGAGATTGATATCCCTTCATGTTTTTAAACATGTACTACATTAGCGAAGATGGATGAGAGTGATTTTTGATTCAGACGTGTGAAATTCAAATTGCATTTTTTATTTTTCTCCTGTAGTACACCTATACGGAGCGTTTGTTTAAAAATACGCGAGTTATAAAGATTAGTATAGTCTATACTGTATACACTGGTGTTCTATAACTCAAATACAGATATCGATTGTTATTCCTAAATCTGTTTTTAAAAATTTCTACTGTAGGACTAAAGACGATTCGTTTCTTTCCGGTGAACAATTTTAGTTTTCGTCATTATATCGCGATGCGATAAAAACACTTCTCAACTTTTCGAGCGGACCGAGCACTTCCGAGAGAAAACTTTTGAATATCCCAGAAATCATTTAGCATATTGCCCAAGTTTCGAGATGAGGATAAGTAGATGTGTATTCAAAAACTCATAATCGCCAGTTTAACGTATAAAATTATTCCCGTACCATTTCGTACCAAATTTCCCGTAACAAAATTCCCCGATTAATTATTTTTCTTCCTGTTATTAATCCTTTACTATTTAATAAAAGAAACCTATTCAAAGACAAAAGTAGGTACTATAACAAAAATTAGTTCAATTTTCAAAATCACTAGAAACATACGAAAAAATGCGCTAAACCTTATTCAAAAAGAATCCTTCCATTTTTAATTGCCTAGAAGGGTTGTCTAATTAAGTACACAAAATAAATATTGTATTTTTTTCGACAGGTTTGCCACGCTGTTTGTCTAAAAGATTATAAAACATTCCTGAACTGCGAAGGCAATAAGAAAACGACCGTGAAATAGGAGAATAAGAAAGAGGACAATGTATACGCTCGTATCGTTAAAAAGTATAAAAGTTAGCTAAAATAAAAAAGTAAAATTCTTAAATGACCCTGTATTTCTTCAAAGAAGAGGCGGATGAAATTTTTAATGGTTATTCTCTCTGGGCCGGTTGCACGAGTGCAAAAATACGAGGGCGCTTGACCAGTTTATCATTCTTAGTTGTTATTTTATATGATGAAAATACATTTTCACGGTTTAATAATTTTCTGGAAAGATGTCGGCCAGCGCAGTTTTTACAGTTCACCTTTCTCCTGATAATTTGTCAATATCACTCTCAAAATATTATTAGAGTGGCCATTCGCCTGGCTGACTCTACAACTTTCGATGCCAAGTTTAATGTCCTATTTGGACATCCTATATGCATTTTACCGAATTTTTGAAAAGTGTAGCAAAAAATATGGTCCGATGTTATGCTGCGTTATTAATTTTTTCTAAAAAAAAGTAATAACTACCGAAATATATTAAAATAATAAAACCAAAACTTAACGGGGAAAAATATTTCAACATCAAAGGGTTTTGTAAGATTAATTTGTAGGCTACATGCAGTTCTAAAAGAATATTTGCGTCTGTGGATAATTGATGGCGATGAAGCGTCTTCGTATTAGTCTTAGTATTTACTACTAGTTTATACTTCTAACCAAATTAAACACTTCCCATCGAAGAATTTACTTCATGTAAAAGATTATTCTCCACAAAATACTAGGAAGTAAAAGCTCTTATTACTTGAAGTACCAGCAAAAATACTTCTTTTAATCAAACCACTCATGGTCCAATCGAAAACTACCGAGACCGATATAAAATAACGAAATTGACTATGAAGCAGTTCTAGCAGTTCTTATGAAGCACTTTACTGTTCATTATAAAAACTCTTTCATAAGGGAAAGTTGTAGAAATAAATTTCGCGGACTTACGAAAGTCGACTTAATAAGCTTTCTAAATGAGGTTAATTCGTCGAGTTGCTTAAACAAATAACGCTCTTCCTGTTAAACAAAAATAACATACAATAACAATAATAAAAATAATAAACAAAAGTAAATAAATAAATCTCACTGTATACCTATAGGATTACAGTTTCTGTTTATATAAAAAATGTATCCCTCATTTCGATTCGGGGAGCATTATTAATAGTAAGCATTCAGTCGAAGGTAAAAAATTAATCTCATTACAAGCGCCTCATCTCGAATAAAGTCGTCAGTAAAGCATCATAAAACCAGAACAAACCTTTTTCGAAAGAAAACTCCGAGCTTCTGGTGGATATGAAGGATTTATTATGAGTTCCCGCAATAAAATCCTGGAAAAGTTAATTTGATGACATATCCCGGTGATTATTTAGGATGAGGAATTTAGCTACAACATAAATTAAACCAACGCTTTTTAAAATGTTAATTTATTGTTTTATTCTCGGTTTTTTATTATAGACTAAAAGTTTCAGTTGCTTCAATTTGGGAATTTTATGAACACAGATACTTCAAAAGGACTTACACTTAAGGATTAGTTAATCAATTTATAAACTAAAACGAAATTATAAACTAAAATCAATCAATCAATTCAATCTTGATTCATTATACTCTTGAATTTAAATTAATTTACATAATTATAAATTTATTAATTGTAAATTTTGCATGACTGCACATTGTCGGGTGTCGAGAAAACCCATATTTTCCATTTTCCATATAAAGATTCTCATTTTTTCCCAGTTCCTAATTAACAAATTTATCGGCCGGAATTCTTTTATAACGAAATTGGCTTGCGCGCCCAATCTTATCCGATCTTTACGGTAAAAGTTTGCATATATACGATTTTACTAGTTAATAATAGTTTACTAGGTTAATTATTAAATAATTGCACGGTAAATTAGTACACTTAGATTTCCAGGTGTTTGCAGAAAGAATTGGGAATTTATGTACAGGGTCAGTCACATTCAACAGGACGGAGTATTGTAGGCAAACGGTAAAAGATTTTTAAAATCTATTTGGTATAAATATGTACATGGTGGCTATAATTAAAAATTAATTGGATAAATACAGACTGTCGAATTTCAAAGAAATACATGAAGCTATAAAATTAAAGTAAGACCCCCAATATTTCATTACATTTTGAAATCTACGTAAAATTTTAGTGTGTTGGATTGGATAATTTTTATAAATTTCTCGGAAATAACTCCAATAACTCGGAAACCAATGACAAAACGAACAATTTTTATTCTTTAGATCGCATTAACTTTTGTCTCATCAATCATAATTAGAAAGGATGAGCAATTTTCAGACACCCTATATAAATATTGTCATTAGCATGCAATTCTTTCATTTTATAATTTTGGAAAATTTGTGCATTTTTTATTATATTTTCCAGCCTCCATAACATGCCATATCGCACACTTCGAGCTCTGAACCTGATAGCGAGGGCCTGATCTCCCGAATGATGATCTTGCGTTTCACAATTGAGAACATTTCTCACTAATGAATTGAAATAGAAGTAAGGCGCAAGTGCGCCCAACCGGGCGTGCAGGAGCCCAAGAGGATGGCCTTTGCAGAAGGTGTCAATTAGACAAACATATGACCCTTATATGGTCAACAATCAAAAATGGTGAGTAGGGAACCATGAAACGCGGGCCGGTGTATGCAAGTTAAGACAGAATTATCTATGTGAACCCTAGCATTCCAAAGCTACTCCAAGCCTAGCCACCAACAAAACAAAAATTCATACATTGCAAATTTAGCTATTTTATAGAAGATGTAAGATTGGTTATGTCTTCAGTCAGTTTTTCTAAACTTTATTCATTTGAAATTTCGCGCTGGACACGTTTACAGTTAGGTACACCTCTTACTTTTTATAAGTACTGGTTTTAAGTACTGTGTACTAAGATATTCTTTTTATTTCCAGGTACGCTTCTGGATTCGCATCCAAATTAGGAGTATCTTTGCAGATCCATATAGCGTAGTTGCAGCAGTGGGTTCTGGTAGTCAAATGGCTCAAAGAGTAAGATGTTTATTATATATTTTTTGAATCATTGACATTTTAGTAATTTTTATATTGATGAGAATAAAGAAGCAAACTTGAGTTATTAATTCTGATAGGTACTCTAACGGGTACTTTTTTCTTCTGTAACGTTAACCAATTTGGGGAGCAACAGTTTTCAGTTAAATTCTCTTTTAGACAGAAGTAAAACTAACAAATTTAATAGGGCAAATTTATATTTGGGTCATGTGTGGGAATCCATCATTTATGAAAGCTCTATTTTTTAAGTTGATAAATAAATAAGGCGTCCATAAATATTACATGAATAGTCAAAGTTGATTCCGTTTTTTCGTCCAAAGGAAATATTTATTTGTTTGACGTATGGGTGAATTAGAGGCGAATCTCCAACAGGGCGAGAAAATATAATTTTACACTCCGATCACTTTGATTCCACGATTTGATGCATCTTGCTTTGTTTGTTATAGTGCATCCGCAAATCCCCTATAATCTCATTATAATTTGATTCGACTGGTTAGTTATGGTCTATTCACTGATCTTACGCGGTGTTCAGATTAATACATTATTTTTGCTTATGATAAGAAATTACCAGTTTCTCCCAGCAAGCGTGTCAATTGCATTAAATGGGTTGATTAGTTTGATTAGTTTGATTAGTTTGATAGTTGATTAGTTGAAGTTTTTATAACATTTAAATTAGAGTATTGTATGCAATGAACTATTTTTACTATAAATACTAATTATGATTTCTTTAGGTACATTTCCTTCAAATTTCCCAGCTTCTTTGCTAATATTTTAGTTTGTGGACGAAATTGAAATATCTATAATATTTATTTGTATGTAAATAAATAGGTAATATTATTTCTGTCGATTTCTGTCGTATGTAAATTGTGTTTATAGGCTTGTGGACATTTTGAGCAACAATTTAAGCGGATACTCTGCCCGACGAGACGTGGTAAGAAAAGATTATTCTTTGAATAAAGATTCGAAATTCGTGTCTGCAATCAATTTTGCAAAAAATACCCTCTATACAATCAAGCCGTGTAATCTATCAACGTTGAAATCCGTCTAAAGGAAATGTCCAAAGAGAAGTGGAGTGACCACTTAATGTTTTTAACGGCCGGGTGATCATTCACCGCAACAATTTAATGATATTTTTTTTATAATATAATAGTATTAACAAACTTTCATTAACTTATTTTTGATACTTTCACGTAGTATAAGAATCAAAATTAATTGCCTATTCAATATTATATGTCCAATCTCGTAGAATTTTGTCTTACGAATACAAAATATCCGAAAATAGAAATTTAATTGACCCTGGTTGTGAACACATCTAAAAAACTTGCAAATTTTTGCTCATGAACGAGCATTATATTTGCGGCTAGATTGTATACATATGTATTCTCTCTTTATACAGAGTGTCCCGTTTTTCCGTAGTAGACCAAACTTATACTTTTTTAAATGAACCACCCTGTTTTTTATTTAAAAATTGAATTTAGCTTGTTTTCAGCTTTCCAAAAATATAATTTTGTATAACGTAATACTGAGTGGTTTAAAAGTTATGACCACTTTTCAACGAAAATCGTACCAAGTTTACCATTTTGTAGAAACTAAATGGATTGAATTGAAAATAAATTTTATATTTCACAACATTGCAAATATCCTGAAAATGTACAAAATGAATATTTTTCGTCAATTTTAATCATACTGCTTACAGGGTGGATCCAAACGCAAAAGTAACATTTTCTCTGTTATTTTTAATGGATCACCCTATATTTTGTATTGTTAACAGGATGTGTTTTTGAAGTACTTTCATTTCTAATAACCATTCCCTATACCTAGTTAACACTTTTCGAGATATTCCAATTAATTAAAAAAAAACTAAAAGGAAAAATTAATTACTTAATACGTTTATCTCTTAAACGAAAATATAGGAATCCGCGATAAATATTTATTTTTTATTAAGCATCTCTATGAGTGTTATGTTTTCGCGTGAATGTAATATACCCTATAATATATCTCCTAAGTGAATTTCCTTGTCAACTATATTCTATAGTCAGTTACAAGAGTTTATTTAAAAAGTCACATCACCCGTCAGGAAAATAACGAGATAAAGGGTGCTTTTCTAAAATTAGGAAAATGGACGGTGGTTTCGATTAAACTGAGGTTTAAAAAGTTTGGCTAATTTAAAGTGGCTATAACTTTGTTATTTCAAATGGATACCTGTATTTTTAGGCATTGGAGTATGGAGATTTTTAAGCTCTTTCGATCCATATGGGTATTCCCTATACCCAAATCATTTAGCAATCATTATGCTAAGAATTCTTGACTTCTGCTCCAGTTATCAAGATGGGCATTTGATGCCGTTAATACTGCATGACTACGCCAAAACTTTATCAATAAAAAAATGATTCAATAATTAATTTAGTTGAATGAAGATGAAGAGATAAAATAATAAAAAAGTTTAAGATACATTTTTGTCTGCATTCCTTTTTCAAATTTTACTTAAATCGTGAAAAATCGTAGAAAACACAGGGGTGATACAGGGTGATCCATTTGAAATAACAAACTTATAGCCAATTTAAGTTAGCCAAGTTAGTCAGACAATATTAAACGCCCTGTAAATGGATTATGAAAACTCAGTTTAGTTTCATTTAGTACTGTGTCTGGACATTATCGATACCAAATTTCAAACTTCTAGGTGCATTATTACCAAAGATCATAGAAAATGCATTCGACCGTTTTCCAAAAAAAAAATCGAATAAAATTAAATAACTCAAAAGTGGAGCATTTTTGGCATATGGTATTATTCAAAGTCTGGTTAAAAAGAGCCAAAGAATCCAAAAATGAAGTCAAAAATAGAACTTTCCATTCGAAATAACGAAGTTGACATCTACTTCCGGTATAACCGGAAGTCACATGTGGTTAAAGATATTTTAGAAAAACTCACAATATTGATTATCAGTTACTCCGAAATTTTCAAATTTCTAACTCTTCAGGATCTCCTATAACTTCTAATCGACGATTTCCTTGAAAAGCACTGTATAATACAATCAGAGCATTCTGGTCTTATGAGAAGCACTAATAAAGGATTGATTCAGTGATGGTAATTTGATATAGTGGGGATATAAATGAAAAGTCACGTAAGAGCCAAGCATACATAAATTTCAGTTATTAGTATTCTCTAAACATAACGAATTTTATATTCACGAAAAATTCATCGATGGATTAAAAGCTTCGGAAAACTCTGGATATGGAATGAATATATGGAAATCCTCCGAAAAGAGGAAACCTATCAATTTACGGTAATCTGCAAAAGCGGCCGGACATTTTGTTTTTTCGCTCGAGGAAAAAATAAAATGAATAAAACGAATCCAATAACAGATTTCTCTTCAATATCACAACGCACAAACGGAAATTAAAGGGTGTACTCGAATACTCCAAAGAACAAAAGAAATTATAAAATTCATTAACTCATTAGGTAAGTGTAAATATTTAAGGCGATAGGTTTTATACATATTATTAGATAATATTTATAAAATTATTAAACTTATTTGCTATAACAGAAGTTTAAAGCAGTTTAGGTAGTTAATAGGTAGTTAACATTCGTTCAAAGTTTAAAATTTTTAGGTGCTTCTTTCAGTGCTTGATGTACTAGTAAATATTAGTAAATTACAGTAAATTACTTAAATAATAAGCTTACTGTATCTTAGTGGACGGTGGATATAACGAAAATGAACTATACTCGTATATAGTGAAGTAAAAAAAATTGAAAGTACAGTAGGTTTTGAGAAAATCCGGAGAACAAGATATTTAGAATGGAAACGACAGTCCAATCAGAAAGTGATCAGTTGTGAGGTAAGGATATTCACATGCATTATACAGGGTGTCCTAATAGTGCGGTTAAGCTAATTTACTCAGTTATTTATGATAGATGCGAAAAAATTATAACTAGGAAAATTGTTATCCACGAGGTGCTGGCGTGTAATTTAAAATAAAATTATTTTGAAATATACAGGGTGCTCCTGTGACGTCGTCGTCAATGGACTATGAATTTTTATTTATAAACTTGCGAGAGTCTAATTAAAAAATAACCTAATATTTAGGGTACTTAATGACAATTAGTTAATTATTAATCGATATTTATTACAAATAAAAGATTTCCATATTAATACTTACTTTTTGCCGAATGCCATCCTTATTGGGTCACCCTGTACATATAATAGTATGTTCAAAATTTTAAGTATTATTTACTTATTTAATATAGTTTTAATATAGATTTTCCCATTTCCTACGGGGTTTTCGTGCTTGTTAAGTTTCCTAACAACAAAGGATGTAAATGGGGAAAGAGTTAAAAAGATGTGTGCAAAGTTTCATAATAAAAACTGCATGAAAATATTTGATAATATACATTACAAACCCGAGCGAGCAAGTAAAATAATCCAAGCAAACAGTGGAAAGTTTATCAGATATCAAAGTCAGAATCAAGGGGGCGCTCCTCGTCTGCCTCCTATACGCTTATACACCCCATGGTTTGTAGAATAATATTATTCTACAAACCGTGTATACACCCAACAAAGGCAAACTTCTTCTTCTCTTGGGTGATCACATTACTCCGATACCTGCAAGAAATTATACATCAACGATAAAGGTTTTCTGTTTATACTGCGACGTTCAAGCTATTTTGGAAGCAGCACTAAAGTTATTATCCATTTATATGCTGCCTCCTAAATATTGTACATATAGGATGTCCCAATAGTGCGGTAAAGCCCATTTACTCAGTTATTATAATAGATACGAAAAAATGGTAAATAGGAAACATGTTAAGCACCTTTAGGCGCACAATTTAAAATTATTTCGAAATATACAGGGTGGCCTATAAATCGAAGCCATACCAAACATACCATGACAATGATATATTTTTTATTTCATATTCGATTTCAGCTCGTTTTCACGAGTTTCTCAGTATAAGATTTCATATGACTATACTGAGTATTTAAAAAGTTATGGCCATTTTTATGTTCAAATCGTCATGACTTCAAGGCCCTATATATCAGAATCTGTTTTAGATAATGTCAAAATTCACCGTTTGTTTAGAAAATAATTATTATTTTCTTATAGTAGGTTGGTAGGTACTGACTGTAAAGTTGCATAGTTGCCGTTGTCATCCAATCTGTACATTCAATTTTCAATTTCTCCTATTTTTAGTTTACTAGCCTTAAGAACTAAAGGCTATTCAGCCGAATAATAAAAAAATTAGAATTTTTTGCGTAGTTTTTTTTTCGACATGTTAGAAATGTCACCATTTGAGCTCTAAATACTTCAGATTCAGAAGTTTTCTCAGAAATTTCACTATGTACTCTTTTAAGGATCAATTGTACACTAAATTTTTTACTCGCACGGTAAAATATATTTCTGATGATAAAGGAATTTGATGATTATTAATAGTGAGCCCCTGAGTAGGTCCACCGTTTAGAAACATGGAACAGGTACCCCTAATTTTCTATTTGTTATTGTCATTTTGCCATTTAAAAATTTTAGAAAATTCTTGATTTTGTGAATTCGGCAACACTGCCTACTTGTGACGTTGTAAATTATAGGTGACGATGCATTAATATTTGTTTTGCACCAACTGTATAAGTTATTTATCCTAAGTAAAGTCGGTCATAATATACATACCTGTAGGTAAACCTAGAACAAAACTTCGTGTTTATAGCAATTTTAATTCAAACCGCCACCGGTCTATCAAATTTTGACCACAACAAAAAGAGTCAACGTTAATAAATTTTGAGTGGAGACCTTATCTAGCTCGTTGGTAAAATAATAAAAATATTACTAATTTCTCCACCAAAATGTTAAATCATTGAACATTTTAGCACGAATTAGAAAACAAAACCAAATAATTTGAGTAAGTACTTACGTACCTATGTATATTTTTTAAACAGCCATCTATACAAATTAGTTGAAAACTATTCACTGATTCTTTATTCTATTGTCATATGTTCATCATCAATATCTGGAGAATGGTTCTCCGGTACAAGTAAAATTCCTTTAATTAATTACAATATCCGATACGATCATTACAAAAGGATCCCATTACACTTCGATAATTTATTGTGTAATTAACGATTTTCACATTACGGATTTACGGAAACGTAAATTTGTAATTCGTAGCTCCTGCTCCTCGAGACCCAATAATGATATTAAAGTGGATGTTGAAATTACACACACTGTTGACAGTGTTGACAGTGGACAACACTGTTGAATCGGCTACGGGACGCAGTGGCATTAAAAAATTATATATTAATGGTACATGTTACAATTAATTAATTTAAAGTGTGAAATAAAATCGGCAATTAGGTAGAGTAGGATAATTTTATCCTGAATATACCATAGGAACTTAACAACGTCTTAGTGAAAAGAGCCGCTTTCGGCTTGAACGAGATTACCGAGTACGGCTTTAGGTAACTGATTGATGACCTAGTTGAAGCCACGAAATAAGAGTTACGCTGTTGTAAAAAATGCTATTTCAGGGCAATTTTCGTTTGTGACATACTATTATTACATGCAATAGGTATTGCATGGTGAATGTATTCATTTTTCCCTCTAAGAACAGGTAAATTTTCTTCACAAAATTGTAGAAGTTTGTTTGATATTGATACAAATTGATTATAATTTTTTTATCAAGCGCCGATAGCAAGGGAGCTGTGGAGACGACAGAAAAACCATGTGAGCAAAGCAAAACGAGTCCCAGGAGAAACTAAACATAAGTTAAACAAGTTCTGTTTATATTGTCAAAAGTTTGGCAGGAGTTTCTCTGTTATGTAAGGTTACTTATGAAGGTCTTATTGATTTTGCAAAATTACTAATTGTCGCTAATTTAATTTAACTCGAAGGTTATTTAACGGAGAAATTGAAAACCACCTACAGACAGAACTATCAATTGGAACTTTTGCGATGAGAGTTTATATTGCTGTATGTGGAAAATTGTCCATATAACAAAACTAATTTCATTATCAGTTATAGACTGATTTTATTTATAAATCACTTAATTATAAATCGGAAGAATAATACATGCTATACAAATTAGAAATATTTATTAGAAGTTAATTCGTTCATTCAGAATTTATTTTATTCGCAATAGATTTTTTATCACAATTGCACTTTGGGTAAATATGTATAATTAAATTCATAACCAAATATTTTTACGAACAGAAAGGATACGTACAAAAAGCCCACATACGCGTCATAAACATATTTACCACGCGTTTGGTCTAAATGTAAAGTTTTGTGCACTTCATACATATTTCAGTTAATATTCGAGGCTGTATTAGGAACAAATGGACTGGAAAAATTATGGATTTTCATAATATTTCAATGTTACTGCAATTTCGAACGTTCGGGTGAAATAGTAAATAGGCCAGAGAACACTTATTTCGTTTGGTATATCCTAAAAAACTGAAAATAGACATTGCTATAAAATACTATGTGCATCATAACTATTTGTTCAAGAAATGTGATTTACTTGTACTAATTTACGGATTGTTTAATATTCCTACATCTGCAAATTTTATTCTTTGTAAGTAGTTTGTGAGTTAGTTTTAATTTTCTTTCATGTGCTCCCAAAGCCGCGAAATATCAAATTCTCTTTAAAATTGGAATATGTATTCTTAGTTTAAGTATAAAAACCGAGATAATAGTATTTAAATTAGACCTTTTTCTGACGGGTCTCTTTATTCTCTTAAAAAGACAACAGAAATATTTATTACGGAATTGTATATCCTTTAAACTAGGAGAAATAACGTTACGGAGGCATCGGAATTAATGTGCTCAGAACCGAACTCGATTGAAATTTTTCATCCAAACGGTTGTTCCTAATTGTGATTCTATTTTATTTGTTGACCGGTTCCTATATTAGTTTCAAAATGTTACAATTACATGTCTCGATGTTTTTAAATCCCATAATTTCCCCCATAATTTCCCCCAGTTTATTGGCGGATTTGTCGAAGATCCTTCGCATTCAATCAATTTTGACTGTTTTAATGTTTAGTGAATACACTTAATTTCTTATTTATTAAATACTCACTCATATGTTTACTAATTCGATAATTTCAATATTTTGTGGCTGCAATGCTCTATATTTTTCTCCTAAAATTAGAGTTTGTACCATTTTTTAATAACCAACAACTTCATCAATATTTAAATATTAATTTTAGCATCTGGAAATGTTGCTAATGCTCTTCGCATTTATTAGTATGAAAGATGCATAATAGTTTAACCTATAAATATGTAAATTATGTATACATATTAATTCGCTATTAATATAAATCAAAACCGATCGAAATTTAAACTGTACTTCTAATTTAAGTTCGAATAGAAGTTTCGGGAGCGGCCCGATCCTGACCGGTGCAGAGATTTAATGGCTTTCAGTAAATTATTGGTCGACAACATACTCCGGATGAGCTCTAGTGGTTCTAACTTCATTATTAGGGAATGAAATATCAAAAAGATAGTGACTGGCGAGAATTCGGCGAGAATGTTCGATAAAAAACAATAGAAAATTTTCTGAAATTGAGTCGATATTCAATTTCGCTTTAAAATAGAAAACCATTAAACTTGAGGATACCTATTTAAAGAATAATTTATACAAAATAACTATACAAGATGTCGCATTCAAAACAAAACAGAGATGTTTTCAGGAAGAAAAAATGATTTTTGGAAAATTGGTCAGACACGTCCATTTTCATATCCAGATTATAAAAATTATCATGATATTATTTAACCTCTTTGACCAACAAATTCAACTCTTAAGAATTAAATAAGGAGTAGGTATAGGACTTTGATAATTTATTGTCACTCACAATGACAGTAAGAAGAATTTCATTATACTTGTAGGAAATTTTATTTTCCTAAGTTTATATAAAATCGTGTGATGTAGAAAATTTCGTTTTTTTATTCGAGATATTAGAAAAGCTATAACCACGAACTTTTACTGCCAGGAACTTACAAACATTAACCTAACAAGCCCGTAAAATAAATTTTCCTCAAGTCGAGGGATTATTACTCAAAATTTACCCAAAATTAAGCCAACGAATTCTACTGTTTAATTTAGTCTGAAGGTTACAGGATGACTTTAAAAGGCATCTTCTATGAACTCATTCCCCAATAATTTATTATTTTAGCTTGGAAAATATGAGAAACACATATTATGCATTGTATAGTAGTTTCTCTTGATCATTTTATTTTATTCCTTAAAACTTCTTTTATAAAAAAATAATGTCTAAATATTAGACAGCTCTAAAGAAGCTCTAAAATGGTTCACAGCGAATAAACTGAAAATGAACCAAGGCATGACAACCAAACTCTTGTTCTCTTTTTATCAGATTAAGATTAAGATTAAGATCAGATTAAGACTTTTGTTAAAAATCTACTACTTACTAATCTTATAAAAATCACATTGAACAGTCTTTATTACTGAAATTAAATTTTTAACTATAACCATTACTTTTAAACTTTTAACCATTGCATTTCAACATTACATTTAAATTGGATATTCCATTTGATTTCCTTGTAAAATCCAATCGTTTAGAATATTTTTACGTAAAACCAGAAAGTCTTTCCGCAATAACGATACATAGAAAATCACACTGAATATTTTATTTGCACTTACAACTCGAATGTTTTATTGAAAATCCCCTTTTAAGAGAAAATAATAGAATTCGTAAAATCCGTAAAATTTATGGTCTGATTATGGGAATTGTTTATTCGAGGTGGCCCAGAACTTACGCCCCACCAGGAAAAATCGATCATTGGATTCCAAACCACTTTTGAATCAATAAAAAATTCTGTTGGTTTGGTATCAGCACGACGCGCGATGGAGCTCTTGAATGATCGATCGATATACCTACGTGTAGTTTTTATTCAATTAGCCTTTCAATGAGCCTTTCGCTGGAGTCCCGTTAAGAGTATAGAGTACCGGCGCGTCCACCAAAATAATGCGAATTGGAATTGTAGACTTTCCACACGTAAGATGTGGAAATTGTCTTTAGTTGCACTCGTAATAGCGAATTTAGGACTTGTTCGTGCAGTAAATTGATATACCCTTGTACATATGTACCTAAAACACTTCAATAAGAAATACAAAGTCAAATTTAAGGCAATAATTCAATTGTAGAGAAACTGTTAAAATTGATACGAATTTTTAATACTTAAAATTAACTAAAACTTATAATTAGTAAAAAAAATAATAATCAATTAGTGAAAAAAAGATATAATAATTATAGAGCTCCAATCGAAATTGTTGGAATGAAGAACGAGGCTTAGCAAGAGCTACCTCGATTGTTTGTGTGTATATATATTGAAGTACAATTTGTTTATTGTCAATCATAATTTTCTCCTCATATAATAAAGTTATTATTCCATTTGCTCGTCGTTTACAACAGGTTATGGGCCCAGTAAACGCAACTAAATAGGATAGTAATTTCGAATTCGGCGTGGACAATAACTAATAATGGCTGCTGCTGTAAATGTTAACATGTCTCGAGTAGACTGCCTAAACAAAGGTACGACACTTGGAGGATGCAAATGGAGGCAATCCTTATAAAAAATGAT
Organism: Phyllotreta striolata; assembly: GCA_918026865.1. Classification (NCBI taxonomy): domain Eukaryota; kingdom Metazoa; phylum Arthropoda; class Insecta; order Coleoptera; family Chrysomelidae; genus Phyllotreta; species Phyllotreta striolata. The sequence continues at coordinate 3,993,072 of OU900094.1, read as the reverse complement.
GCATGGTCATATGTTAACGGGGCATGCGTAAAGCCAGAAGAGCGCGAAGGAAACCAGAGAGAAATTGAGGCCTGGACCAAGGCCGATGCTAAAGCCAGAGCTGATTTAATCTTGGCGATCAACCCGAAAGAGTTGAAACAAATAAAAAATTGCGGTACTTCGCGAGAGGTGTGGATGAAATTAGAATCAATTTACCAGTCTACAGGGCCAGCTCGAAAGGCAACGTTGTTGAAAAAGCTGACCATTCAAAGGATGGATGAAGGCGGTAATTTGCAAGAACACCTATACAATTTTTTTGACGCTGTTGACAAACTCGCCGACATGGATGTTCGTATTCACCCAGACTTACTGTCGATCATGTTACTCTACAGCCTTCCAGCAAACTTCGAGAACTTCAGATGCGCAATAGAATCGAGGGACGAACTCCCTGCACCAGAAGTTTTAAAAATTAAAATTATCGAAGAGAACGAGGCTAGAAAATGCAGTAATAGTGCTAATAACCAAAATGCATTATGGATTAATTCCAAGAAAGATGGTAAATGGAATAATCAAAAGGGTAATAGCCATAATGAACGTTCTACTCATCCGAGAAAAATTATGTGCTACAAATGTAACCGAATTGGACACAAAGCTAATGAGTGCCTGAAGAAATCCAAAAACCAAACCGATGAAAATGTTGGTTTTTGTAGCTGGATGGGGCAGAATGATGACCCACAAAGCAATAGCTGGTGCATCGACAGCGGAGCGTCATCTCATTTGACAAATGACCTCAAGTATTTCACAGAATACAATGCTTTCGAAGACAATCAGAAGAAACTGAACCTTGCTAATGCGGAAAAGGCAGATATTGTTGGAAAGGGAGTTGCTTCGTTTAGAGCAGATGTGTGTGGAAAAATAAAAAATTATACGTTTAAAAACACACTATACATTCCCGACCTCCGCACGAGTTTAATATCTGTGAGCAAAATGACAGATAATGGTTTTGAAGTAGTGTTTAAGAAAAACTGTGCCTTAGTGACCGATAAAAAGGGCGATTTAAAGATGAAAGCCAACCGAGTCGGAGACTTATACTTCGTTGAAGAAAGGTGCAACGAAATCAGTTATGTTGGTACGAATTCCAATGAAAATTCACTTCAAACCTGGCATAAGCGATTGGGACATCTGAACTACCAATATTTGATTGAAGCGATCAAAAATAAACAAATCATTGGACCGTCGCGACACATAAAATCGATGAGATGCGACCTAATCAATGCGACATTTGTTGTCAAAGCAAAATGACACGTAGCCCATTCCCAAAAATTTCGATTAAAAACACTTTGCCGTTAGACATCATACACACCGATGTATGCGGGCCCATGAGAGTGGAATCGATGAAGAAATCCAGATACTACGTGGAGTTCATCGATGACAATACAAGATGGTGTGAAGTTAGATTCGTTAAACACAAAAACGAAGTGTTTGAAGCAACGAAAGAGATTATTTCGCTATTCGAAAATCAGAAAGGAAGACGTATTAAATGCTTGCAGTCTGACAATGGAACCGAATTTGTGAACCACGAATTTGACAAGTTCTTAAAATTGAAAGGAATTACAAGACGATTGACTGTCCCCCATAATCCGGAACAAAATGGTATCGCAGAAAGAAAAAATCGTTCTCTATTAGAAACCGCTCGATGTCTGTTATTAGAATCCGGACTACCTCCTTTCTTCTGGGCTGAAGCCATTAATACAGCGAATTATTTGCGAAACAGGTGTCCAACAAAATGTTTGAATGGAAAAACTCCATATGAAATGTGGAATGGAAGAAAACCAAAGCTAAATCACCTGAAAATATTCGGATCCAAAGTATTCGTGTTGGACAGAAAACCAAATAAAGGAAAATTCGAATCCAGAAGTAACGAAGGAATCTTTCTTGGTTACGCCAAAGGAACAAAAGGATACAGAGTGTGGCTAACACAAGAAAAAAGGGTCGAAATAACTCGTGATATCAAGACAATGGAGGAGTTGAATAAAACCAGACATGAATTCGAAGAATTTTATCCTGTGATTGACCAATTAGATGAAGAACAAGAAAATCCGCAATCAATCGACGAACTTCAACCAGAAGCGCAACAATTACCAGTACTAATTGTTAATCGTGAAGAAGGTAGTCAGGGGGAGTGTCCAGACATCAGAGGCTTAGAGAATGGACAAGTAAGGCCTCCTATACCGCGTAGAGCTTCTGGAAGACCACGTATAGAAAGAACGGGCGCAGTGGGGCGACCGAGGAAGATCTACAGAACGACAGAAACTGCAGATTTATGCGAAGGTGGAGACGAATTTGGACTCATCGGAGAAATACCGATTAATCAAGCAATTTCAGGACCAGACTCTGGTGAATGGATGAACGTCATGGCAGATGAGATAAAATCAATTCTGAAGAACGACACTTGGGTTCTAGTCGACAGGCCGGAAAATCACCAAGTCATTGGTAGTAGAATGATTTTAAGAAATAAATTCAAAGCTGACGGTACATTTGATAAAAGGAAAGCCAGACTTGTTGCCCAAGGATTCAACCAAATACCGGGAGTACATTTTAACCAGACCTTCGCTCCAGTGGCTAGGATCAGCACCATTCGAACAATAACTTCAATTGCAGCACAATACGACATGCATTTACGGCAACTAGACGTTTCCACAGCCTACCTTCATGGCAATTTGGAGGAAACGATCTATATGGAACCGCCGAAGAAGTATGGTGAGCTACTTGAAATAGCGATGAGCACTGGAAGCGATGAGGTGAAAAAGAAGGCCGAATCAATGCGAAGAGAGCTTCGAGATGGGAATAAGGTCTGTTTGTTAAAGAAATCCCTGTACGGATTAAAACAGGCTGGGAGGAACTGGTACTTCAAACTCGACCAATGTTTGAGGCAATGCGGAGCAACACCATGCCAAAGCGATCAGTGTTTGTACAAAATTAGGGATGAAAACCGACTTGCTTTTATTGTAATATATGTTGACGATATCTTAATAGTATCGAAAAGTCTTAAACTGATTGAAGAAATTAAGATCAAGTTGAAGAAACAACTCGATATTAAAGATTTAGGTAACGTTAAGTGTTGTTTGGGAATTACATTTACTAGATATCCCAACAAAATCACTATGACGCAGAGAGGATACATATTGGAACTCCTGGAACGATACAGTATGTCCGATTGTAAACCCGTGAGTACACCGATGGATCTCGGGAGCAAATTGGTGAAAGGTACGCACGAATCGGAAGATCCCGTATCGCCAGTTAATTGGGGCATTGACTTACTTGGCAGTGACCACTCGTCCCGATATTGCCTACTCGGTGAACTATTTGGCGCAATTCAACAATTGCTACGAAACTAGTCACTGGTCAGCCGCGAAGCGGATACTCCGGTACCTAAAAGGGAGCTTGGACTACGAACTAGTTTATGAGAAATCATCAAAGGATGAAATGGTACTAGAAGGTTACGTGGATGCTGACTGGGGCAGCAATTGCACAGACCTACGATCATTTACAGGTCACGTTGTCTTGCTGAATGGAGGAGCAATCAGCTGGGAGTCACGAAAGCAGAAAACAGTAGCACTCTCTACGACTGAATCAGAATACATGGGATATTCTGACCTCGCCAAAGAGATAATACATTTGGAAAGATTCTTGGGAGAGCTGGAGATAAGTAACGCCATCGTAAGAGCATACAGCGATAATATCAGCGCCATCAAATTAGCGGAGAATCCAGTTTACCAAGCTAGAAGCAAGCATATCGACATCCGTTACCACTTCATAAGAGAAGCACTGAAGGATGGTAAGTTTAAGTTGTATTACACTCCTTCAGAACAAATGGTTGCAGATGTATTGACAAAACCCCTCAGTAAGCAGAAGCACCGCTCTTGCCTCCTGAGACTTCATCTTCTAGAGATAGACGAGAGTTCGCCTCGAGGGGGAGTGTTGGAATGAAGAACGAGGCTTAGCAAGAGCTACCTCGATTGTTTGTGTGTATATATATTGAAGTACAATTTGTTTATTGTCAATCATAATTTTCTCCTCATATAATAAAGTTATTATTCCATTTGCTCGTCGTTTACAACAGAAATTAAGATATTATTTTCTTGTAAACTAAAAGAAAATGTATTAATTGTTCAAAAATAAATATTTGTGTTTGCTCATTTTCATCCAGATTAATTAGTACTTTCGGGTAATATTACCGAATTTCTCGTGCTTTTTCATTATCAAACATTCCTAAATCAATCAACATTCCGAAACTCGACTGTTTACTTATTTTCATAGAATGTCTGAGTAAAATTCAATGAAAATTCCCGAAACTTTGTTAATGGATTCAGTAGCATTATTCCCGCCTATGTCTTTTGTTAACTATTTTGTTAGTTAGGTATCCAAATCCGGAAAAATCGGAACTTTTTCTCTACAACCCACATATTGACTGAGAAGGCGACATTCGTATGAATGTAATCGAATCGAGATGAAAATATTGTTTGTTTTATTATTATAAAATTTAATAAATAAACAAATAAATAAATTTAATTAACCACATATTTCCATGTTTATAAAAAAATTAAGTTTCTATAGGCATATTATAGTTGGGTAAATACTTTTCCTATTTAACGGTATTTTTCGTATTTAATAGTACACCCACGTTAATTAAACAATTTCGATATTAAGGTAGGATACTAATCATTAATTAGACACTTATAAAGGAAAAAGAAAGAGTGACATTGTGTCATTTCAACTTTTCACTCTGACAACTGTTTATTTTAATAATCTTTCTTTGTTCAACTTATAGAAATGCCCATGTTGCAATCGCAAATGAAGCACGGTGCATATTTTTTTTTTGCTTAAAATTGAAAGCCTTAAGTGCGGCAAATAACGCGAGTAGGTACGTACAACTTCTGTGAGAAAATTCGAAAGTAAATCGTCTACGGGTAAAACCATTTATTTTGTATTCTCACAACGTTCCGTGAGCAGTTTTCTAAGCCCCATCAGGATCAAATAAACTGCACACGAGTGAAACATGGCGTAATTAAAAGACAATGCACCCGAAGTGAATTTTACCAACTCTACGGTTTTCCATAGTCTTATAGTTTACAATATTAATTCGCAGAAAAAACGCTTACATGGTCAATGTAATTATATTAAAAAAGCCGAATTTAATATTGACTGAGGTTATTATAAATATGAGAACCCCATATATATATATATATATTTTCGAAATCTACGCAAAATTTTAAAGTGCTTTTGTCTAAAAAACTTTTTTCAAAAATGCATACTTTTTGAGTTACTAATTTTTTTTTTAAATTTGACCGATGCAGACCCTTATAAATTATTTTTTTACGGGGATTCCTTTAAAGATATGGATACGGTTTCTGTAGGGTGGCCACTAGCAAGGTTAAAGGTATTTAAATCTGTGTTAAAAAAACTTTTTATTTTATACAGGGTGTATACAAAACATGTTAAATATTGAACTTCAAAAATACCAAATTATTTCATATTTTTAAATGGAACCACCCATTTTTTTCTATTTTATTGAAATCAGCGATAAAAAATAGGGAAAGTTCTTGTTTACTTCCCTATACCTAAACCAAATAGTTTTGAAGATATTAAAAATTTTACTTAAAACTTACTTTTCTGCCTTATTCTTAAATAATCCGTTTTTACAAGTTGGTCATGTAAATTGTTTGTAATTAATTGATTATTAATTTTGGTACTTGTGAGATATTACTTTAGCGTATAATTCAGTTCGAGTTGAATAGATAAAGAAAATTTCACTAACGATAACGTTTTAGGAATGAAATTAATACGATTGCTCGAGCAACAGCTAACTTCCTGATGTATTAATCAGTGATGCACATCTCTTGCGTCCTAAAACTGGGATTGTAAACTCACTAATGTGACTCGCTAACAAACCGACTCACCTCTCGTCACCACTATACCTAATTCATTCAATTTCCTATGCTTATAAGGCAGCACGAATTCTCTTAAACATCCTTCCGTATGTCTCTCTGCGCGATAAATGTTTATCGCAACAAGTGTTTTATTCATAAATAATTAAACAATATCATACTTTTAAATAGTCATTTGTGTTTTGTTTCTGTTTCCTTTAAATAAAAATATTTGTTCAAGTATCCTAATATGGAAACTACCTTTTATTTTAATATTCCATTTTAAGACACCTTCTTTACATTACGCATTTTACATAGTTTTGAGATTAATAATTATTTGTTTTAACAAATTAAAAAAACAAAACATGTCAAAACATGGTTAATAAAAAAACCTTAATAATTATTATTAAATATATTAATTGTGAATGATTAAACTCCTCCGGCACAAGCAGTGTAGATTCAAAAAAATAGCAAACTTTTTTGCGAGTCAATTTTATTCCCTTCTCTACCTGATTTTTTCCATAAATATTACTGGGGTTACGGGCGTATAAGCATCGTGAATAATTCAGTGAATGCATGTACTCGAAAAAATACCGGTCGTTTTTCTCTTTAAACTTCGAGTTTTACGAAAGCCTATATTCATGGTGTCTATACCGTCTTCTGAATAGTCCAGCCCGTTTCGATCAAACCAAAATCGCTTAAAATTATTCCAGAAATTTGATTCTTATTAATTTTGGAACCGTTATTGTTCCGGGGAAGACTGAAATCGGTAAGATTTTCGATTCGGTCTTATTATTCTCGGATTTGCATTATTAATTTCATTTCATTTATCGCAAAATTTCAGCCTTCTTGCAGCCTTTCTATCTCCTTCGAAGTAATTAATAATTTCGTAATAATTAATTGGCCTTTTTGAAAGATTTTTTTATTTCTATTTGCACTCGGATAAAAAGTAATATTCTTCGTGGAAAATTCAAAAGAAAGCTTTTTATACAGGGTGATTCATTCCGAAACCGAAAGATTTTAACCCTATATAGAGGTCACCCAGGGGATCCCAAAAAACCTATTTAGTATGGGTCTTACGGTCTTTATAACCAAGTTACAGGGCGTTTTTTGAATTTGGCCCATTTCTTTCAGGGCTTATAACTTTTGAATCATTCAGTATAATTATTTCATATTTTGCACAGATAATCTACACCTTTTCGACAATTTATCGACTCACTAAAAAATTCAAAATCCAGGTCCGGCTTAATAAAAATTATTAAAGTTTGACTATCTCAGTTAAACAACACCCTGTGCATTGAATTATTAAATATTGAATTTCAAATTTGGAAAGAGCACAAAAGCCTACAATATTACAGTGAGGTTGATTAAGGGTACCAACAGGCAGAGTTAAAGTTCCACTAAATTAATTAACTTACTTTTTGAAAATAAATTAAAAATTATAACGCGAAATCGGAAGCAGAAATGCTCCTGTGATATTCGCACACAGCTGTATATCTATTCATTCTTCGAAAATATATGATGATGCGGTTTAACAAAAGCGTAAAATTAAACGCTGAGGCAATTTTAAAAGTTAAATATCCATTAAGCGAATAGAATCCAGCTTAAATTATAAATTTAAATTTTATTTAAATGCGCTTTTGGATAGTCCGGCTATCCGGATCATACAGAAAGATTTAATAAATAAAAACGCTGCTTGTGCAATATTGCACTTTTATTCGAGCAATTCTGTTGTAACTATCAAAAAAAAGGTTGGGAAAATGGGATATATTAAATAGTTACGGAACGCTTTCAACAAAATACTTTTTTAAGGTAGTAATATGCAGTTGGTCCAAAAATCTAGGTTGGCCCAAAAGAAATTTCACTATGTACTCTTTTAAGGGTTAATTGTACAAAATTATTTTTACTCGCATTATACAGTGTCCACGGATGGGGTTGCCTATAGGAGAAAAATTTTTATTATTCATTTTACGACAAAAAGTCATTGTTTATAAAAATTTTTGCTTCTTTTAAAAATTAGAATAACACTGAAAAATCTTAGATTGGATCTACAGGGTGTTGTCAAATTAAGAAAACATGAAAATACCTCAAGATAGTAGTACTATTATTTTTTATTTTACACAATATTTTTATTAAAGAAAGTTATAATCTAAAATAAAATTGTCGAGAAAATGAGATTCACATATCAAAACATTAGATAAGATGTATAGGGTGTTAGTAAATTAAGAAACAGGAAAAAATTTCAAGAAAGAACGAATTTTTATTATCTTACATTATTATTTACAAAAAAGTGCTTTTAATCCAAAGTAAATTAAAATAAATTAATAATGTAAAAATTGTATTTTTTATTTGAAAATTTGTGTCTAGGCTTTATTTTAGATTATAAACAACTTTCTTTTATAAAAAATTTGTGTAAAATAAAAAATAATAGTACTTCTCTCTTGAGGTATTTTCATGTTTTCTTAATTTGACAACACCCTGTAGATCCAATCTAACATTTTTTAGTGTTATTCTCATTTTAAAACGAAGCAAAAATTTTTATAAACAATGACTTTTTGTCGTAAAATGAATAATAAAATTTTTTCTCCTACAGGCAATTTTCTCCTATAGGCAACCCCTTCCGTGGACACACTGTATGTAGTTAAATATATTTCAGATGATAAAGAAATCGATGATTAATTATAGTGAGCCCCTGAATACGTCCGCCGTTTAAAAACGTGAAACAGGTACCCCTAATTTTCAATTTGTTCTTGTCATTTTGCCATTTGACAATTTTAGAAAATTCTTAGATTTTGTAAATTCTATAAAAGTTCGGCAAGACTGCCTACTTGTAACGCAGTCAATCATAGATGACGTGCATTGATATTTGTTTTGCACCAACTGTATAATTTAAAATGATCTAGAACACGATCAAATGATGTGTGAACGAAAGACTGACAACGAAGGATGGACAGATAATATATTTTCGTTCTGAACAAATCTAATTTTTAGTAAGTCGCCTTGGGAGAGGAATTTTATTGGTAAAACACAATTAAACAGATGTCGTTTGTGTATACAGTAAAGGTTGAAAAAGTCTCAGCACGATCAAAAAATTCCTTAAGGCGGTACGAAATTATTATTCTTTTTGCGGTGTCGCCGAAGAGCCAAGAGGAGGCTCTACGGGAAAGGGTGTAAAGAGATGATCTTCGTGATATAATAAACGTCCGGAATTATGTGTGGGGTAAAACAGAATTGGGTCGAGGTGGGAAAATCGTATTAGCGTTTTTCACCCTTTGGTAATTTTCGTTTCAGGATTAAAATCTTTTCTCCTACATTTATTCAATAGCATTCCTTAGAATTAAATTTTCTTGCAAGTCTTGTTTCTCACCAATAATCTATTAGAATACACAATAATTTTATATCATACTGTAATGTCCTCAATTCTAATAGATTGGAGTGCGAGGGGCGCCATTTGGGCGATACTTTGTTTAAAACTTAAACTTCCCTTCCTCCTCTTTCGTACATGCCTACTCTCAACCCTCTAGCACCATTAAGAACGGACCAATCCCCTCTTAAAATCCATGCGTCTGCCGCGCGCCACCCTGTATTATAGTATTTTATTTATGTGTGTATATGTATTGGCACTTACCATTATTTGTATAGCTCTATAAAGGATTCGCAATACTATTACTAAAAAATTTCTTATATATATCATAAGTAAATATTTTTTATAAGTAGGTGATTCTGTTATCGTTCTAATGATATAGAGCTTATATGTACGAATCTTGGAGGGAAAGTTCTATTTTTTAAAATCTTTCGAATCGATGTAAGAAAATTCGAAGTAAGAAAATTCAATTATTTTGATATTTCAGATGTTCGTTAGGCACGAATAAAATACCTTAATAGTGGATATATGAAATTCACAGTCCCCCATTATTCGGACTCCAAATATACAATACAAAACGAAAAGACAAGGGGTATAATCCGCCGTTGTGAGTAAATTAAGAAACTTACTATACAAACAGTGGAGCCGACATAATTTGCCACTGGAAATTAATTTCTGTTTGAAAACAAGAAATGACCAACAGCCAGTAGAAATTCGAATCAGAAATGGGATGGATTTTTCACTTTATGTTTCCTGTATGGCGAGTTTTCTTTGTTTTCGTAGTCATGACATATGATTTCCAGAATAGAAAGAAGCCATTATTGGGAAAATTACATTTTTTTAAATAGATACTACATAGAAAACGCAGGCAAATGCGCAATTTTTCGTTAGGTATTAAAAAGAAAGAGTATTGGCTGATTTACCGGCGGCATGCAACAGTAGTAAAATTAGCTAATTAGGATCTAATCAATATCGAGTCGATTATCTGCGATAATAGTGAGTTGGATTCAAATTTGAGAATCTAATTAAAAGCGTTAAGAAATACGTTCGTCACTGTATGGCCAACTGACGAGAAATTGCCGGAGATTTATCAATAGGGGTCGAAATATTGCTATGTGCAGAGTATGGGGGATGATTCACATTGACGTTCGGAGAATGATAAACGCAGACCTACCCCAAACAGGTTTCCCCAACCATAATTATTATCCCTAAAGCTAACTCACTAAATCTTTAACCTTCTTGGACGTGTATAAGTCGTTTATTCGGTTATATTTATTACACGAATGAACGAGAATTTTACAAAAATTTGGCGAAATAAAAATACGTTTTAATCTAATGAATCGATAAAATTTCTGTTCATTTCCGTTAACTCCTGGGAGAAATAGAAACAAATTAGCAATAAATCATGAAGAAAATCGTTAACAATTGTCTTCAAATTAAAGCAAAAACTTATAACCGAATTCCCGGCAATAGTCTCTTTCGATTCCGCTCAACATATCATACGTGGGAGAATACTTTTATCCTAACGGCTGCTCCGGAAAGTATTACTCACGCCAAATATTGGAAAAAAGTGTCTGGTATTCGGCACCCTCATACTGAAAATCATTCGATTATCGCCTCCCTTAAATTCACAAGACAAAAGACAGTTGATTCCGGAGCTTTAGTGCTGTAGCATAATATATCTGATTCTGATAGTGGTTTATTCTGTTTGTTGCATTCCAAAACTCGAAAGAGCAACATAATTAGTTGCGTTATGTTGACTTCACTGATATTTCATCTCTCATCTTTCAATTCGATTTTTAAATAGCGAAATACTGCTCATTGCGCGAGTTCAAGGAACTAGGTGAAGGGTCAGCTCCTCTTCTGAGCTATTTTGGAGTATAACTAGGGGCATATCCGAACTCTGCCACAAAATAAAATGTTACCTCAATTTGGGGATTACTGATATATAGTAGATAAAATGTGAGACCCTTAAAATATTTATATTTCCAGAAATTGATTACCTAAATAAAACTTAAATTTTTAACCCAAAGAAGTCGTAATAGATTTGAACTAAGCATTTATAAGGCTGTACAGGGTGAGTCATGAGGAATCGTACATACTTTAACTGTGTATAGAGGCACTTAAAGTGAACATCATACGACCATAACAAGTTCCATCCGCCTCTTCTATAAGGAAATACAGGGTGATTTATGAATTTTGACGAAATTTTCTTTTGTTTCTATCTTTATAAAAAAATTTTAAAATTTAAAATTTCAAAATTCTTTTTCATAGAAAGAAATATGTAATTAGTCGTTTTTATTAATTTTCATTAAAATTTGTACGATAGAAAATATTATTTTAATGTAAATTATTCGGTTATCCTAAATGTGTAATTTTTCTTGATTTTTCTTCTTGAAATTAATTAATAACTGACAATTTAAACAAAGTGTGGCAAAAATTTCCGATGCTCAGGCTTTATGAGTTACTTATACCTTCTACATTAATCAAATGAAAATTTTGAAAAAGTGTATATTGTAAATATATTTTATGGAATTAATGAAATTCATCATTTTAATTAATAAATGCCAATAATTAAGAAACTAGTTGATATTAATATAGGGAACCCTATAGCCGTTTGAAAGAGTACTCTTGGTACTCCATTTTACTGTAATTAAAAATATGGTGTCCCATTTTGAATAATTTAGTACGCAAAGAAAATATTTCACTCAACTTTCGCTTGAAAGAAAAAACACCCTGTGAATTAATTTAATAATTAAAATAAGCTAAAATGTAGATGAAAGTCTTTAGAAAGAAGGGATAAAAAGGCATTAATTTTAATTATACCAATGAAGCGTGATTAATGTTTTTCCAAAACCCTACATTTTTTAATAAACTTTTAATAAACTGACTGGGATAGGGTATCCCAATTAAATTTTCATATATTTTCTCAAAATTGGGACAACCTGTATATGTCTAAATAATTTTAAATTGTAGCCACTATACACATACATATTTGACCCGAAGGAATTTTTAAAATCTCTTACCGTTTGCCCACAATACTCCGTCCTGTTGAGCGTGACTCACCCTGTGTACCTAGTCATTATTTAAAGAATTTACAATGATAAGATATTGATTTTTATAAAATCTATATATGAAAAATTGGGGTCATTTTTATTTTGTTCTATGTTTTTTTTTCAAATAATTTTGTTTTTGTTGGGTTTGCCGATTGTTCACTTTAGTTACACTATCGCAACTTTTTATTTATATGTAGGTGTCAATTTGAAAATTTAAAAGAACATTTAAAAATTGATGTACGTTAGGGTAAGGCGTATGAAACGATTGATTATATTTCGCATGGAATGATTCGCATGTATTTGTGGTTCGTATTAAGGACGAAGAATGTTCGGCCCATACTTGAGGAGGGAATTTTGAATTGCCGTCAATGTACGTTTCCACTAAATAATCACAAAATTTTGTAACCTTATTGCAATTTGGTTTTATCTCAAAAGGTTCCAATGCAAAACATTCACCAACTATTTCTGGCGGTAAGTATGGTAGTCCAAATATATAAGAAAAAAATCTTGTTTTATCGGTTTCGTTTTCCCCCTGTTTTTGATATTCCGATGCCAATCCTAATTCCTGTATTTTTCTGTACCACGATTGTCCAAGGTGAAACCTACATCCTTTAATCTGTGAGGCTGGAAAGACTTTAGATAAGCTAATATAAATAGCACTTTCAAAATCGGCCGTAATTACAATGGGTTATAAGGAACAGTACAATGTTTCCACTTCCTCTTTAACCATTATAAACATTTGATTATACGTAGATTTTTTTTCTATTAGGTAGTAAAGAAAAAACGAGAGGAACGTAATGTCCGTTTTTAAGTCCATGTATCTTAATAAATAGCTGCAAATAATATTTAGGACAGCAGTTGAAAGTTCCATCTACCTACAAATGAGATGCAGATGCCAAAAATTTCAAATTGCTATCACATGAAAATAACACAAGTCCACTAACCTAACAATTTCTAATGAGAAATTGTTCACCTTTATTAGTTTTTATATCCTATACTCTCAGAATTGCTTGAAATTTTTCCCTATTCTTCGGTAAATTTGGTAGCTGCTTCGATCTTGCATGGTGCAAATTTATTCAGACTCGAACAATATCTTTAGTTGTTATGGTTTCTGGATCACACATTCTTTAATTCTTTTTGTATAAGTTTCGTGGGTCGTTCACTTATATCCTCCACAGTCGCACGTTTTGTACTGTTGCTCAGAATTTGCCGGTTTAAGCTAAAATTTTGAAAATTGGGTGACAACTTGGACCTGTCCAGTTTTCATTCCCATTTTAATTATTCTTTCTATAAAGCACACCCAAATATTGTCATATTTACTAGTGTGTTATTGGGTTTTCAAACGGATATATACGCGAAAATTCGTTCGGCGAACCGGCTTGTTTAAAAACGTACACTCTGTATGTCGAATACTCTTGCACCATGCTATCCACCTTTATTATTTATATTCTGTGCATTACTTATAAATCGACTTTGCCAATAACTTGAAACATGGCAATTTCAAGTTTACCTAAACAGGAAATTACCTAAATAATCATTCATTCATTAATTCCTTCATTCTAAAGGAGAATTTTTCTATTATTTACCATTATGGAATATTCATTTTTGATCAGGTCTTGCGTACAGCGATAATGAAACCAATATTTAAAAATAAAAATAAACAATTAACGGACTCAATCGTATTCGCGCAAGTCGGATAAGGCCCCGATTATTCCCTAAAACCTACAAAACGAGTGATTTTTTTCATAAATTTCGGCGAGCCGTTTAACTCGAATTTATTATTCCGGACGTAATCCGGTCTGTAATACGACTCGACTAGCAGGATTCCCTTGGTCAAACCTGTACGGTCTAAGTAGAATCCGTCCGAATATAAACCGAGAAATTCATGGAATCCTTCTGGTGCATGCGGGAATGTAACAGAGAAAAGCCGAGCCAAAGGGGACGATAAATGTTAGAAAGAGGAGGGCGGGAATTATTTTGAAAATTTGCCAAGCCACAGCTGATTTGTTACTCGATATCCTTATCGGTTCTATTTTCTCTAACTATCTAACTTATACGATTTGAAGCATTTAAAGCTATTGTGCACCTTCTGTTATACCATAAGGGTAACTCTGATAATGGTAATAATTGTGATGATATTGTCACGATTGGGTAGCGCCACTGGTGGCACCCCGGTAAGGGTCAACCAACCGTCAAGTATTGGGTAGCGAAGCACGGATCTTCGTACGTGCTGCAGAAGCACGCATCGACCTTGCTCCACGGTAAAGCGGAAGCAAAGTCGACGCGGGCAACTGCTTTATAAGCGGTGGGTTGACCTGGCTCGGGGAGTCAGTTGAGCTCCAGCGAGGGAGTCAGTTGAACTCCAGTAAGGGGACTGGTAAGGTCCCGTAGGGGAGTCCGGGGACTCCAGTGGAGGGTCCAAGGGACTCCCAAGAGTCAGTAGTACGAGAGGGGTAAACCCCGTGATAGAACCCCAACTGTTAAGGGACTATTGTAAGTACGGTTATAAGCAAGCGAGTGGTTGTAAGTGAATAAAGTTGTTATTGTTATCTACTACGTCAAGTTATTCCCATCCCAGCACTGTGGGTTCGTAAACCTAGACCCCCTAGCTTGGCAAGAAACAAAGGGTTGGACACCCAACACCTTTAAACGTGACAATATTTAAGATTTGAGTATTGATATTGATGAATAATTAAGACTGAGGTGTTATAATGTAATGTTAATTGAGAGATTAGGTATAGTAAATAATTAGAGTTTAGATTTAATGAGGTAATTAACTAATCGTTTTGTAAAATGTTGGCGAACTTAAGCTTTTATAGAGTACCATATTGGAAATGGGCTCATTCGATAAAATTTAGAATTTGTTCAAACTTTACATACATAAGGAAGAGGTCAAAAAAAATGAATACTGAAAGTTTCAAGTTGATCCGATCAGCGGTTCTTTGATTATTCGAGTTTAAAGATGCGATTATTTGGCTCCGCGATAGTACGATGATGACGTCACTGCATGCGATCTCTTCGCTGTCCGCTTCGCATTCACTTAACTTGCATTGCATTCGCGATCGTTTCGTCTTTTTCACGATTATGTTTAATTGATTATATAGGGTAATTATAATAAATAACTAATGCTAATTGTAAGTATAATATTCTGGTTATCGATCAATGAGAGGTACGTAAAAATATTTAGGAATACCTAAATAATAACTAGTATCTACCTATGTAAGTTTTGGATTTTGCTCTGTAACATGTATTACCCTTTTTATAATGTTCTCTTTTTCATTTTGTTTGTAAACAGATTCATTAGACCAAGTTGACTCAGAATTAACAAAAAATGATCCCGATGATGTAGTCACAAATTCTGAAGAATCACTTGAAGAAATTGGAAGAATGAAATCTAATTTACTAGTAAAATCATATATGGTAACTGTCCCGAACGGGTCAAATCACACTGAGTTTTATATGTTTATATAAACTTGAATTTGTTTATGACAGGCCCTGTTTGTAATAGTGTTGTTTAAATTTTTATCCATTGTCAAATTCACATCATCCATATCATCGTTCTGTTCATTCCGAATACTTTTAGAACAACTAGGTTGATAAATCCTCGATAGTAGTTTACCGCTGTCTTTTTAAAAATATTGTTCTTGCTTGTACAGTGTGTTTAACGCTTTGAACTTTTTGGCAGTCGAAGATATTAGGTACAACATCTTGCTTCATTTTTATTGGGAATTAGCCATTGTTTTAAAATACATGTAATTTTCCATATCGTTTTCAAACTAAAAAATTTAATTATTTTTACTAAGCAAACTAATTATTATAATTAGTGTGTTACAAAATGTGACAAATGTGACAAATGAGACAAAATGTGTTGACTTAGTACTAACCAGAATACTTCTTTTCATTGATTTTTGTCACAATTTGTTTTTTCTTAAATCGCGCGGAAGACTAATAAATATTTTATTAGGCGTCTTAAAACTAGTGCTTCGACATTTGGGAACAATGCAATATTAATAAGTATTTTTTTTATTTATTGTCCGTCATTATTTAAAACTCCCTAAGCCTATTTAAAACCCTAAGAGCGCGTTCAATCGACAGCCTATATTACAAATTTGTTCTCGCAACGCATGCAGTGACGTCACAGTCAATTCGAGCGAACGCTCGGCGCGACGGTTTTTAAGGCCTTTTTAAGTGACTTCTACATGGAATTTAATTCTGATTTTTTGCATAGTGACTTAAAATTGTGTGGTCCTTCCAAAAAGCAAATAAAAAAAAGTGTCGAACGAGCCCATTGGTGCTATTGTACTATTGTGCTATTTTAATATAATTATATTCTTCAACTATTTCTATTCTTAAAATTTGTTTTATTTCTAGCTATAAGTCTTCAATTAACTAGCCTATGCCAAATTGATGCGAATATGGTTTTTAATTTTCAATGCCTTTTAGTTTCTTCAAGTACCTAAATAGTATTCCAATGTAGGGAGTTACCTATTTGTGTGGAAATATCTTGTTCCCGATTAAGTATCCGAATGTCTCTATTCTTCCTTCCATCCTGCATAGGGTAAGTGGAAAAGCAACGTGTCGATGCAGCCAAATTGTCGAATCCATTTATTTTAGCGCACCCTTGAAATGTCTTTCTGAAAGAACACCGATATAGCCGGTTTTGGTGATTCCAACAAATGGCCTCTTAGCTTCTGGTTTTTTAAATTCTTGCTTCAATTTATAGGGAAGTTCGCCGCCTTTTTTCACTTGTTTGATGACGAAAGGAAGCGTAGTAATTTGAAATATTATTATACAAAACCAAATAAAACGTGTAATATCCGATCCTTTCATAGCGCAGTCACTTAGGAAGACCGAATAAGTGGAGCTCAAAGCAACAAAACGAAGATGAATTTTCACTGGAATGTTACGCAGTGTTTACTCGTACCGTTTGTAAACTGTTCGTTTACCTGCATCCCCTGCATGTTTTATTTGGTAATAGAGAAAAATTTCTCTTCGAGATAACATCGTTGCTGGGAATCTGATATTTATGCAATAGATATTATACGGAATAAAATAAAAACGGTTCAAAAAACTGGTTGCAGTTTAGCCTTTCATTTTATATAAAATATTCAAATTGCATGATAAATTACGATCAATATTTTAATAAACAAATATTTTAAAAACATATAGCCTACACTTCTTTACGCCATTTTTCCTACTTTTAAGAAGCATGTAAATTTAATATCGTGCATTTAATTAGATTTATTGATTTATAATTAATTTATTATTAAATTTATGGAGTTATTTTTAACGAATATTTAGCTTCTTATCATGGGGGATTAAAGTAGTCTTGTCTTCATTAGCCTATATAAAATGTTTTGCGTTGTTCATAAAAGACTTCCCCTTATAGCTTGGAAAAGAATAGCAGGTACACTTCCTTGATTGTTTAAAACTTGAATTAAATTTATCTTCATTGAACAATACTATTATGATTTTAAAGGATTTTAATTTTATCCGATTTTTTGAAAGTTTTCTTGTCAGTAGTATACAGGGTGTGTCACGACAAGCTTAAACTATATATATATATATATATATATACCAAATTTTATTAAAATCAGATAAGTAGTTTCCACTATACAGATAGTTTAATCTCGTCGTGACACACCCTGTATTGGAGGGCGTTTGTAAGCAATATACAGTAAGAGTTTGTAAGCAAAATACAGTTTCGTTACTTACCTTTTTTATATTTTTCAGGCATGTTGTATGTTTGTAAATCATGCCGGAATATTGTAAAACGAAATTCCTTGTACACGGAACAATAGCTAGACGTTGAATCCTATTACACTATCTGGTTAAATTCGCAAAATTAACTCCAGTTCCAGTGTGTTAACATGTGCAGAACACAACCAAAATACTGGAATATTCCTAGATGTATACGACAAAGGTACACGACAAAGTTGCTATTTTGCAAAGTTGAATTTTGTTAAATGAAAAAAAGTTAAATTTTGTTACCAATCTAACATTGAAAACCCTGTAAAACTAACTCCCTCAGTGGGTATTTCATATTGTTTGCAATGTCGGTACATCGAACAGAACGAGGGTAATATTCACCTGATGGTAATTTTGTAAACAGAACTTTATTAATTAATGTGCTCTGTAATGTGGCCTAATGTAAACGTAAAATACGTAAACTATGTAGACCGTTCCATTTCCACAATATAAATTTATAGAAATCTAAACACACTTTTATTGAGCCTTTATAATTTTTACAAACTAAATTTTGAGTTTACAATAATTGAAACAATAATCGATCTAAGATTGATAATTACAATACCGAACTTGGAACATAACGATAAATATGTCGTATTCAAGATTATCAAAAGTTATACAATTTCACTCCCTTTTTTAGGTTTGACTTATTCGCTTTCGAAGTCCCGTGATTAGGCTTTCAAGTTCCTAAGGATGTTCATCGTCTATTAATAATGAATTTCTATAGAATACATTTTTATTAGTGCTCCTTAATATGGAGCAGTGCACATTTATACATAAAAATAACAAAATCGAGATGACCCCTCCTTTGCTCGGATAAATTTCTGAATTATGTGTTCCGGTCCGGAAAAAATGGAATCAAAGGCCTTAATGAAGCGATTTTCGAGCGTTATTAGCCCGCTGATTTAACTGGGCAACGGCTCATTGAAACTGTAGAAGAAAGAGCCGAAGTGGGGTAATTATCAAGGTTAGGAATGTTTATTTTCGTTCATTAAAAGGATGAGTTCATTCATTTCTTTCGTCATTTCTTCATCATTCACGGCTAGAACAGAGTTTGTTATTACTTTATCATTCACTCAGTACCATCTAATTACTTCAGAAGTCGGTTTCAAATTTATTTTTTTAAATAAAAAAAAATATTGAAGACAATCCCGATGACGAGTTCTCAACTTGTTGCTTATTCAAAAGTTGGCTAAGAAGTTATAAATCAAGTTTTTCCGCAACTGGCGCTCAGAATATTTTCTAATAATCACTTTCCTAAACCGACAATATTGTCTATTTCACGTGTGCCTGTAATAACCTCCCTTTTCTGAACGTTATACTCGATTTTCGACGAATTCATGAATCGCATCACGTCCAGATATCTCTCAATTTTTGAGTCATTAACGAATGGTTTCCATCCCCCAATGACCTGAGCGTGCTTCACAACTTTTTAACATGAATCGTTACAATTATTAATTGGTTTGTTTACTCATGCGCTATTATAAGTTGATTTTGATTTTTGCCATAACTGACCAGAGGTAGCAGACGAAGTAACGATAATATTGTGAAGTCGCCGGTTTTTATTAGTATCATTTTTTTGGTAATGCGAATGTTTGGAATAGGATTGAAATTGGTATAACTATTATTATACCACAAATTCTGGGTTAAATTGCTCGTACTATTCGCGGACCTTTATATAAAGATTGCCGGCATATTCCGGTCTCCTTAAAAGAATATTTTAAACTTTAAACTAGCAGTTATTTTCGTACTAGCTTTAACCCGCAACGTATAAATAAAGTACAGAGAATAAAGTAAAAAAATATAGTCCCGGCAACCGATCATTGTCCACAATATTTCCACTCTATCAAAGTAATACGTCTCGGTCGTAATATTATTTATTATATCTAATACTTTTTGCCTTTATTACAAGCTTTTCCGAATTTTTCTATAGAATCAAATGACTTTCAATGCTTAAAATTATCCAGTCGCTCAACTTAAATTCTCACGATTTTCCGAAAAATAAGGTAGAGAGTTGGTTTTATGTATTCCAGCTCGAATAGCATGTTTTATACAAATTATTTTTCAGTACAGGCAAAGCCGTATAGATTCAGCTTTAAGTAATTCACTCTGTGGAAACGTATGAAGAGGAGAATTTTATATACAGGCGGTTGTAAAAAAACACCTTATTAAAAATATGCTTTTGACAGTGTGACCGCTCTGTATGTATGTCGGAGGCAAACAGTAAAATCCGCCATTCCCCGTAATTCCTAATCAATTCAGGGAATGCCAGCAAACGCCATAATTGTCAAATTATTTCAGTGTTTCCCTTTTTAGTCAATTCCTAGAATAGCTGGTCTATGTCAGTCAATTACCGGAAAAGACGAATATCAAGCTGTTATCTTATTTTCCTATCACAGTCATTTTGAGTATTGACCAATTTAGCTCGATAACCATGTTCTCACTTCAATCTTAATATGCACCTTAATAAAAAAACCTTTTACCTATAATACAGGGTATCCCAAGGAAAAGTAGCCCATTTAATCGGTTTATAACATTTAATAATTAATAATTTTAATAATTCTAATTAATTTTTTATATTTTAATTGTTCCATAATTATTATTTCCATTTTTCTTGTTGTTTTCTTGTCCAGTTTTTTGTTTTTCTAATGTTACCTTATTTTCTTTTTTCGCTTTGTGCAATAAATAAATGATAAAAAAACATCAAAATATTTATTAAAAAAGTTTTTTTTATTTAGGTAGGTACCTATATTAAAAATGAAGTGAGAACATAGTTATCGAATTAATTCGGTCAATGCATGTAATGACTAAGATAGGAAAATACGGTAATAGCTTGATATTTGTTTTACCGATAACTGACTGACATAGACCAGCTATTACAGGGATTGATTAAAAAGTAAGTAAAACACTGAAATAATTTGTCCATTACGGCGTTTGCCGGCATTCCTTAAATTGACTAGGAATTACGGGGAATGGCGGATTTCTCTGTTTGCTTCCGACATATACGAGTACATATTATGTAATAAAACGAAATTATATTCCTTACCTTTGGGCTTCTCTAAGACATTCCGCATTAAAAACTATATACAAGGTGAGTCGTGAGGAATCGTACATAGTTTAACAGTGTATAGCGGCACTTAAGGTGAATATCATACGACCATTAAAAGTTCCATCCGCCTCTTTTCTAAGGAGATACAGGGTGATTTATGAATTTTGACGAAATTTTCATTTGTATATATCTTTATATTTTTTGATATATTTTTAAAATCGACTTCGACTTGCGTGTGTAAATATGGCAGGTTATCGAATTTTAACACGATTTCAAGTATTATTTTCCTTCTTTTCGTTTTAGGCCTCAGCTACTCGCTATTGGTCCTTTTGAAATTAACGCGCTTGCGTATAAACGACTAAGCACACCACAGAAGGTCGGATCTCTCTCTTTAATCGCTACGATTTTCTCTCATGGAATAGATAGGGAGTTAGCAGTATATTAGTAATAGGTATATGGTTTTTTCTGTACCTTAACCCTCAATTATCATAGACAATAGCATCGAATTATTTACCTTGAATTTAGAACTGTCTAAAATGATTTAGATCGCTTCTGAATGAATTAAAACTGATGTCTAGAACAATTTATAACTCTTCATCACAACAGTTTAGATTGCTTCAAGACGAATCAGAATGTCGAGAATCACTTAGAACTTTCCAGAATTAGTTCATACTAAAAATAAAAATAATTGACACAGTGTTTTTTAGTAGTAATATTAACATCCCTGGATGTACAGTCTTCTATATGTTATACATATAATGATATTTCCCGTCGCGGTAAATTCATCTTTGATCTAGGCACTTATTTTTCTGAAAAGTTAGTAGGAGTTGCTGTATTATTCATGTTTATCTATGAATGCTTTGATGTTTGAAATGAGTTTCCTGCCTTGATCCACCAGTATTAACGTATTATTATGTGTCCTTTTTATAGAGGGTTTCTCATTCAATGTCTACTATTACTTCAGACTCTCCCTATGTGTATACAGGGTAGCACCATTAGTATCTATGGAAAAGCTCAATATATCTGTTATTGTAGAAGATACCAAAAGCAAAAAAAAACTTTATTACAAAAGTTGTAGGTGTTTTTAAGCTGCAATTTAAAAACTCCTGTAAACGGACAGAATAGTAAATAGAAAACACAAGCGAACGAAAGAACTCCATAAACGCAATACCTCCATTACTATAGTATGTTTTATTATAGGGTTATACATTTTGCGCGATGAGGGTGCAATAAAGAGATTTATCAGTATAAAAAATTCGGACTTGTCAGCAACCGCGAACGCATGCTGAATATGAAATGTCCAATGAATAATAAAAACTCTATCATTCGAAGTCTTATAATTTCACATAAAAATACTTGATATGGTCAACGCCGCTGTGGAGAAAATAATCGAATTCGTTTTTCACGCGGAAGGTCCCTCAACACCCCGAGCAGGTGATCCATAATCATAGACTTAATGCACTTAATATTTAATGCAGAGTAGAAAGACTTGTTTCCTTTTAAAAAAATAGGTATACTTAGAAATATTCCTGTAGCGAAAAAAATAGCATCAACTTCCCTCATCCCTTAACGTAAAAGTAATAGTAAGAAGTGTTTTATTTTAATGTAGCTCTCTCACATTGACATGCACACACGTGTTTGTATCATAAATCAACGAAAATCCAATTTCAGCTACACACGTTAAGATTCGCCCGACAACGATGTCTCGCTGTAATATCCTCCTCATTTAAATTCATAGCGAAGAAAAAGAGGACTTACAAATGAGAAAATTTTTCCAAAACGAAAAAGAAAAGCTGTATTATAATAAAAGGTTTTTTCAATGTCAACGAAACACACATAAAGATTCTGATTCAAATCTAAACACTTGTGCACCAACAGGTTTGCACCACACAAAGCTTTTCTTCAGCAAAGATATTTAAAGACCACTTCTGAAACCCATTTGTATGTCATATATTAAATCTTCATTTAAAAGGAAATTGTGACCTGGTACTGATTGACTGTAATTATACAAAATATTAATAAAACATTCCTTATCTAGCTGGTTGAAATTAATCAAATTCCCGATGACTCCTCGCTTCATTAGTCGTCATTATTAAAGAATTATCCAGAAGTTCGGGTGAAAAGAAAACGAAACGTAGACAGGAAGATTAATGACGGGTGATCACAAAAGCCGCGTTTTTACAAAAAAAGGAAGGAAAAAGGTGCATAAACTTTTTGAATGTTTTAGGGAAAACTAACTGATTAAAAATTAATTACGAGAAAATTAATTACATCCAATAAAATACATAATTTATTGCCTATTGGCCATAAAAATAATTATCTAGCACTTATTCATTGTAGCCACACTTTTATTGTAGCTTCAATTTTACAAATTTTGTAACATTTTTGTTGAACACTTTATTCTGTATGTACTTCCTTAAAACTAATCCTTTCTTTTTTAGTAAAAAAATAATTTTATTTGTTTATGTATACTTTTGATTAGACGAGAATTTAAATAGAACTTGCATTAACAAACTACAAACTAGACGAAGATAACATTCCAGTTCAATTTTATTTCTGCATATCCTCTATACAGACGATACATCAACTCCAAAAGTAGAATATCGGCGTCCATTTTATCTAGCGCTCTTCAATTCTTGTTTCCGCTATTTTCTTCCAGTCCAGTTGTTCACTTAAGTGCTCGGACAGGAAGTGTTTCGGCTAATTGAAAGAATTGTGGACCTTACAAAGAGGGAGAAAGAATCAACAGCACGTCCGAGTAGAGAACAATTTGTTTTAGTAATTCAGATCAAAGTCATATTCTGTTTATTTTTTTATAATATTTTTCTTTATTGGTATATTACAGTAGGTAAACATATTGAATTTATACTGTAATATAATTTATTTTTATTTTCTTCTTGAAAAATAATTGAAACCTAGGTAGCATTATAGACATTTTTCAAATTGCACCGGAAATAGGATTATGCTTTTGCCGCCTGAAGGTTTTACCTTCAATTTTCCTTTTGGTCTTGTGAAATTGAAAAAAAATCTGTTATTGGAGCCGTTTTTTAAATTCGGTTTTTTTTCTTAGTAGGAAGAATAAACTTTTAATCCATCGATGATTTTTTCGGGTCTCTTTTCTCGCGTATAAATAAATATTAATAAAAGTATTATAAATAAAAGTACGCTGAAAGTTCCTTTACATACATACATAGGTAGGTACATACATAGTTATTTTTTTAGGTATATTTTTATAACAATGTTCATTAGAAAATATTACGCTTTACAAATTTGGTTTTTGTAAACTTTTTTAAAACCTATGTTGATTTTTTAGTTTTTATAGATACCTACATATAATCTAAAACTCTCTGAAAACACAGGGCCTACAATAAAAGATAAAGAAGAAGAAGACAACTCTGTATTGTTTTGCAAATATCAAAATTGTGCAGGTGTGTAATGGTTCTCGAGTTTTATGGATTTTTATGACAACTTTCCCTAACAAAAATAGCTGGACATGGCGATTTTATCGCGGTCTGAGAGTTTTTAAAGAAAATCCTGGGAAACTACTTTCCTGCATTGACCAATAAACTGATGAAAATGTAATGTTCCTGAAGTGGGAATGTTTGTTGTTGAACCCAGGTGGCCCTTTACATAAGATTTAGTTCCTTTTCGCTGGAAAAACGTATTGCAACCGTATAAAAATCACCAATCAGTGAGTAAGTCAGTAGTCAGTAAGTAAGTGAGTAACATTTTATTGGAAAGTAATAGTAGATAATAATAGCAAATTACCTTTAAAATATTATATGTAAGAATAATAGGGGCTCTTTAAGGAGTATCCAGAGACTATAAAAAACTAAACAATTCAGCTTGAAAAGGACTATAGAAGAACTCATTGATTATGAAAAATAATATGCAAAGAAGGTAACATAACACATGAACTTCCCAAGGACTACGCTAGGTTATTTTTTATTTTTTGAGACAGCTGCGATTCTGTTCGGTATAAAATACGTTTTCTGAAGTACAAACCTATGTTGATTTATGATCCTCGATATTCTTGCGATTACTTTCTGAAGGATGTGTCTGTGAATCTTCCTTCGGTAAGTTTTCATTTATGCATCGTCGCCGGTTTATCGATACGTGAAAACATAAAATAAAATCAAAAAATATTCTTAAAATACCTCAAAAATTAAAATTAATATTTCAAATCGTTAATTTGTTAACCTGTTAAATTGTCAATATCACTCTTACTGCTAAACTTTTGCCCTATTAAACTCCGGTATTTCTAATATTTTCCAAAATCCCCGTTAAACGCTATAAAATAAAGTGCTGAGACGCATCCGATTTGTTTTTTTGAGTAAAACTAGAAGCTTTCCAAACACGCGAGGCTTATAAATGCGACCTTACAAAGGTAACCTACTTAAAACACCTTGTAAAATTAGGCCCGTCAGGCATACACACTCCCACCTAAAATTTCTTCACCCTTTCTAATGGTATAAAAGTATTCCAACCCTTTCAACTTATTTTAGGAAATAGCGGGGCCTTTTATAAAGAACAGGTGAAAGCGCTGTGTACGTAGCGCTTATACAAGTGTTAATTTACATTATTCTGATAATTACACTTACATAATTGCTATCGGATTAGAACGCTGGATTTATATTGGATAATTAATTTTTCTATTTCCGCTAGAATTTGTTTAATCCTTGTGCCTTTTCATCGAGTAACTTTCACTTAAGTAGTAATTTAAAATGCGCAATAATTTACTTTTACATTTAATGCACATAATTGTGGGAAGTTCATTAATATACAGGGTGTCCCAATGAAAAGTAGTCCCTTTAATGAGCTTATAATACTTAATAACCTAATCATAAAAACATGCGGTTTTCTCAAATATGATTTATTTAATTGTAAGTTTGGTTACAGTAATAGATAACATAAATTATGCCAATACAGGGAGTTTTATTAAAATCTCCTCTTTTAAATTCTCAGAAACCAATTTTTTTAATGGAACCCCAGTTTGTACAGAGATCTTTTGAAAGATTACTCTTCTACTTTTCAAAAATGTATTATTTGTAAATGTTTATTCAACAAAAGAAGAAATATCCTATTTCAAAAAATTTGGTTAATGTGAATTTAAAAGAGTGGATTTTTTTGAAACCCTGCACAGGCGATACTAAATTTTTGTGTCACTGTAACAAAAAGTTATAGCAAAATAAAATATATATCTGCGGAAACCGCATGTTTTTATGACAAGGCGTTTAAAAAATATTAGCTCACTATAAAGGACTACTTTTCATTGGGACACCCTGTACTGTTAGGTAATTATTAAGGGTACCTATTTTCGTTTTAATAATCTTATATTCGAAAACGACATATCATATTTATTTTAACAATTATGTATGGACGTTCTCTGTGGGGATTTAAATTAAGATTCATAACAAATCGTCCTGTTGTATTTGATTTTTGGATAAAAAAAGTAATGATTAATTGATTACTAATGACTTACGCAGCAATTTTTTATAAAATTTCAAAACCATTTCTAGCAAAAAACAAATCTCATTCGTTTTTCGTATATTCCCAGATTTTTCAATTCAACAACCCCAAATTTCAGAACGAGTTTATTTGCAGAAATAAGATAAAGCAATAATTCGGGGATGTCGCAAATCCCATTCCTACACCGAACATTTTTACAATAAAGACCGAAAAGTGGAAAGGAAAAACAAACCGACTGCTATAACATCAAGGCGCGTTCAATCTACAGCAATTCGATTATTCCATCACGAATTTTACCAATTGATTCCTATTAATTAATTCAATATAAGTGCCATATAGGTACTATAATCAATCTAGTTTACCGATAACGGAATGACCATGAACTATTAACTGCACTATATGCATATTTTCACTACTGAATTTTCTAGAATATATTCTAGGATATATTCTAGAATTTTCCTCATCTGATTAAGCTACCTTATAATATAACATAAAAAACTCGAGCAAATAGTAAATACTAAATTTTTTAGTAAAAAAGGCAACATCGTATACCCCTTTTTTTAATTACACATACATTATTATTATTATTATTGGCGTATTCTGGAAAAACTGTTGTGAAAACTTGGAAAATTAAAGCTTGTTTAACAAATAATGTAGTTTAATCTAGAGCACAATTAGAGAAAATCATCAATTCTCTCCACGTCTGGCGTTCTGGAGGCTAAAACCGGGCATTTATATGCTAGCGAACAGATTAGGGCGAGTTACGGGTAAGTTTAGTCCTATTATTAAGAACGAGAGGTGGCCCTTCGTCTCCTCTGAAGTAAAACTGAATCGGGTTTTTTAGTTGTTTCAATTCGTTAGATTGTAACTCTGGAATTTTGTAGCAATAAAATTGGTTTTGGCCGTAACACGAAACTTTCCCGATGAGTCTGTTGGATTAAGGAGGATTATGAGAAAATTTTGTGCATTTTGTACATGGTTAATCCTGGAATATCAATTAAGAGGGCACCGGAACTCTCGTGCAAACAAATTTCTTATTAAGGAGATATTGTAAGTTGTTAAATTGTCATACTGTTTGATATAAATTGGCGCGGTTGCTCGTAGGCGGATCAACTTTGATCCCTGATTAAGCCTAGATTAAATCGGAATCAAATATGGCCGCCCTATTCCAGTACTAACTATTGATCCGAGTTCAGTTGATCCGAGATCAGTTGATCCGAGATCAGTTGATCCGAGATCAGTTGATCCGAGATCAGTTGATCCGAGATCAGTTGATCCGAGATCAGTTGATCCGAGTTCAGTTGATCCGAGATCAGTTGATCCGACTTTGATCCACGTACGAGCAACCGGGCCATTATGTCGCATCTCTTTAAAACACCCTTAATTTTGGTTCATTTGAAAATCCATTCCAATGGC
This sequence comes from Phyllotreta striolata, assembly GCA_918026865.1. NCBI lineage: Eukaryota > Metazoa > Arthropoda > Insecta > Coleoptera > Chrysomelidae > Phyllotreta > Phyllotreta striolata. The sequence goes on along the minus strand of OU900094.1, from coordinate 3,965,064 downwards.
ACATAAAAAATCATAAACCGTGAGAGAGGTTAGCAAGTGGCGTTATTATAACACCTCGGACGTTCTCGTTCGTTTTATTTGCCCCATTACTTTCTAATTGGTTCAATTCCAATTTAAAGAAATATAGAAATCTAAGCGAGCTGCCGAATTTTCCTTGTCCCGAAGTTGCCTGTCCCAATCCTGATTTATTTCCGGTATTAGACTTTTATTAAAGTGGGAGGTTCAATGTTCTGTTATTATTTACGGCTCCCGAGATAATGATACAAAGATATTGAATATTACTAACAATTATTGTATAAAGTACATTCGTAGGTCGATAGCGCGATCGATAGAGCAAATTTCAGCGCACTGAAAATAAAAAGCAACGATGTTTTGATTTAATTGCGCTCAAATTTACTGCTGAGGGAAAGAAAGATTTACATATGTCATCTTTTAGCAAGACATCGTAAAATTTTTATGGCCCGATATAAATTTTTCTTAATTTTTATAGACAGAGTGAGAAATACCGACGAAATGACTCCCTGTACACAGCATATTTTTTCCATATTTCGGCTATTATTTTCAGTTGATAAACTCTAAAGGCAAACGCAGTCACCTGTACACTGTAAGATAATGCCAGACCGCTATTCATTTGTAGCAATGGTGATAAGCGCTATCAGGAAACTTATGCCTTCGCGTGAGGCCCGAGTGGTTGATGAATGTTCGAAGAGGAGCAAAGTATGTTCATGTTTATGCGCAAAAAACACCTATTAAAAGGTAACAGAATGTGCCTATAAGAGGTTTGTTACGTCAGTTTGACGAAAAATTAAAGACGAGTAAAGACGAAGTATTAAAAAAATGGATGCAGCAAACTTAGAACTTTACCAATATGAAGAAGAGCAGATAAAATTCGACAGCACCAAGAAAAACTACAATATAGAAAAACAATGATTATACGGAAAGGGCGAGTATAATGGAAAAATAAAATTCTCTTTGCTATTATTCATTAAACGTTGGAAAAGCGGGACGTCGAACAAATTTATGCTAAGTATGTTATGTATCGAATCTCAAACATGATTCATTCTGTATATATAAATGATGTGTATCGGTGGAAAAATAAAAGCTGCACGAGGCACAAAGAAAACAGTTTTCATACATTACCTTTATTGTTGTACCTGTCATATTTATTTATAAGTTATTTTCATGGCGTATTTGCAGGCGCCGAAGCAATTCATGTTCCATTGAGAATCTCGGTAACTTTTTTGCTTCACACAATTATTTCCCTGATTGGAGAAAGTGATTAACTAGTATGATGATGATGAGATGAGAGATGAAGAAAGAAGCGTATATGTATAAAGCGAACGAATCCGCTTTAATTTAATTCTGCTTCGTCTAGGAATTCTCCAGAAATAATTAAACCCCTTAAAATGTAAAACATGTAGTTATTAACGATTTTATCACATAATTTTTCTCTTACTTATTAGGTTTTATGGAGTTTTTTCTGCATTCAGAAATCTTCAAAAACCATTCAGAAATCCTTTTCTATAATTAATCCTTTTTAACTATTTTTACAATATGACAAAAACACAATTTTTAAGTTATTATTTTGATATATTTTATTGTATTTTCTATGATATAATTATGGACCTAGAAATTTGAAATTTTGCATAACTCTGCTATTTCAAATATACCACCACGTACTTTATAGCATTGAACAGTAGATATTTTATAGCCCTTTCAATCCAAAGGATATTCCTTATACCGTGTTGGAAAAATTTTCGCGCATAATAGGGAAATCAATGTTAAATTCTTAGCCGGCTGAAATCCAATCTACCAGTGTACATTTCAATAGAACGTCGCGATCAATTTTAATAAATTTAATTGTTCTACTGGACTTCACACCGCGCTTTGGCTTGGTTAGATTAAAAATCAAATAATTTCGACGGTTTCAACACTTCGACAGAATCAAAACGGGTTCGGATGGGTGAACGTCGAGTCGATTACAAAGAATTGAGAATTTTTAAACGATAATTTATTGAAAAAATATCACTAATAATAAAATAGAATTATGTAGATATGTCTTTTTGCCACAATGGCTTGAAAAAGAAAGTAAATTCTAAGAAAATAATAAAAAGAATACTCCAAAAATAAACTTAAAGATTATTTTAAAATAGAAAATAAAAGAACTCTAAAAAATAGTCCACCGCTTTCTGCTAAACAATAGCCAAACCTGTCATACAGATGTCATCTCATATTACTGAGCTGAGGTGTAATTTTAAGAAAATTGAATTATTTTTTCCTTATTTTTCCTTATTTTAACAAGATTTGTTGCTACTTCAAAACTGTACCTACCGATACACACATTTTTTTGAAATATCCCCAAAAAACCTATTAATTGTAGTTTCTAAATAATTTTGTACCTCATACCTAACACAAATAACTTTGTACCTCTACAAATCGCGGCGTGCGATCTAGTAGAACAATTAAATTTATTAGAATTCATCGCGACGTTCTATTGAAATGTACACTGGTAGATTGGATTTCAGCCGGCTAAGAATTTAACATTGATTTCCCTATTATGCGCGAAAAATTTTCTAACACTGTATACTCAAATCCAGTAAAAATCCATTCTTAGTGTCTCGTCCAGAAGCCATTCGTTAATTTTAATGGTTTCATTTTCTACAGGATTTTATTTGTGAATAATGTATAAGGTAACGCATAATATTCTCATCAAAGCACAAGAGAGCTCAGTGGGGAAACGTTCGGATGGCCAATAAAAACATTCTTATACGGCGATAATTTGTCCCGTCTCGTCGACAGGAAAGGAATTCGTCGAGAAAAAAACTTACATATACTCGGGATTTATTCGCAAAAAATGGGAAATTAACGAATTAAATCGCACGCAAAAAAAATTGCGCGTTAAAGGCGGGTAATGATATAAGTGATACAAGTACATGATGTATCATAAAGAAGTAATATAAAAATTATTGTTAAATGAAGATTTTTCTTAAGAGGATAAATGTACGGATGTCAAAAAAAAATAATAATCACGGGTCTCATTGTTAACGAAACAACCCAATCGAATCGAAAGGGCACATTCGTGGGTAGATTTATCCAATTTCTATCGATATACAGGGTGTTTCAGAACTATAGGATTAAACTTCTAGGGGTTATTCAGTACAACAGTAGTACAACTACATCCCTAAGACGATGTAAAATTTAAGAAAGACGATGAATTGCCTAAATAGGATTTAATCCATTTAATTTTTGCCTTTTGTACATGATATCATTATAACAATTGTTCAAAATTTCTTCCTCCAACCTGAATTGCCAGAGGTGGAGCAGTTTCTTGGCCTCCTAGGTCACATGATTTAAGGTCGCTAGATTTTTTCCTGTGGGAACATATTATGTCTTTGGTCTACGAAACTCCAGTAGAAACAGAGCAAGACTTAATTGGACGAATTACAGCAGCATTTGAAATCATTCAAAACGAGTATCAATTTTTAGTCAAGTCCGCCGAAATCATGTGCAACGTTTAAATCGGTATATTCACCCCAACTGATTGAACCCAAAATAGTTTTATACTATGTCGCAGGCCTAAGAAGTTAAAAGCCTGTAAAGGCCTTAAAATTAATGAGCCTTAAAATAGTAAATTTAAGAAATATTCGAATTGGTGTCATCTCTTAATTATTCGTTAGATTTTAATTTTAAGGTACTTGATCGTGAACGAGCCGTGAACAACTGAAAATTGTCAGTCCTAAATCACATATTAAAAATTGTACTCCCCAAAGAACAAAAAATTTGGAATTAATATTTCGGAGAGTAAAGGCCTGATATTAAGATAAAAATGAATATGAAAGAGTGACATTTTGAGTTATTTCAATCTGTGAATCAATAAAAAAATCTCAACCGTAAGAGTGTACAAAAGTAAGTTCATAAAAAAGCACGAAAGAGAAAAACCAATTATTAGTCTTTAAATAAAATTTATTATTCTCAGGTATGTTACATCGCCATTAGGTCATTTAGTGCCTAATTTTATTATCACAAAAATAACAGTTAATCTATTAGGTGCATCTCAAAAGACATCGTTTTAATTTAATTTATTTTAATGAATTTATAACTCGCGAATCACATGCGAAAAATGTACGTACCGAATTGGATACATTTATTATTAATATTTATTAATAAATTTTTTAATATTTATTATGATTTGCAATACCTACATACGTACATTTTTGTTACAGGTTGTGCGATAAGTGCTATTATTTACATTTTCGAAAATATTCGAGTGAAAATTTAATGAAAATATGTGTTTTTAAAAAAGTTACAAATGTATTAAAAACACTATTTTTTAGAAAAAAATAAGAAAATTCTGTTTAAAGGTTTTTATTTTGAAATTTGCTCACATATTAAAATATTTCAATCAAGTTTCATGAAATTAAATAAGATCAGCACATATTTCAATTCCATCAAAAATAAAATAAATTAGTGAGTAATTATAATGAGAATGAGTCAGTACAAAGAATGGAAAAAATTACTAGAAGAAGTACAGAAAGGCAACTTTAGAAGAAACCATCAAAAAGACAGAAGATTTTCTCTTCCAAGAAGAGATTTCCAAAAAAAAGATAAATACTCTGTATAAGTATTTATTATTATTTTTAATTAGTTCACATTTACTTATTATTGTATTATTTTAAAATATGTAAAACATTAATTAACTTTTTAGTTTCAATATTGAAACTTGGATTGAGTATGTTTATGATTGATGTATTTTTATTACAATCATCAATGCGTGAAATACACTGTTGATGATTCGTTTAGTTTAATTCGATACATATTCGACAAAGATTTAAATTTAAAACAGGCAAAACGAATTATCAAACTGATGATGCATCTTGGTAACTAATTAGAACTAAATTTAGTAAAAATTACAAGAAATAAAAATTCTAATCATTAGCACCATTGGAACAAAATCCATTTTATAAAAATTCGTATAATTTTTGTTATTTTATGGAAAGAATACAGAATGATAGATACAAATAAAATTTTGATTATTAGTGGATGCTGAGTTGAAAAAATCATGATTGATTTTATTATATAAACTTTTAATAAACTAATGAAGTTTATTGTAAAAAATATTTGAGCATAGTTTTCTTTTTTATCTTTTTTTGTTAGTTTTTATATGCCAATAAAAAATCGTCCGCAAGTAAGTACTCGAGACTACCCGAGTTTTAGTAAAGTGTTTTTTTTCAAAATGAGCAATATTTAATTCTCTAAACCATTCATTCAACAATACCCTTTCATTAATTTTTATTCCTCAAATCAATATGTACTTATAAACAATCATCAAATGTCTACGGTTTAAACAAATAACACGATTCTTACGCTTTAATCCATTTCACCACCAGAACCCACAGCAACAACCATGCTACGTGTGTCTGGGTAGACAGTTCGAATTTGGATGCAAATCCAGAAGCATACCTGGAAATAACAAAAAAATTTGAATACGGTTACAGAGCGAAAGAAATGTAGGTACTAGAATATAGACCTAACCCACGTGTAGAGAGTTATGAGAAGTTTATAGATTAAAGAAGCATTGTATTAATTCTTACCAAATCCAATTTGGGTTAATTTACACATTTACACGGCGGTTAAGTTATTTTGCATCGATGCTTTAACCGTGAAAAATCGTAACAAATCATTACAAATAATTAAGCCGATAAATCTAATTTTGATTCAAAAATTAGTTGAGTAACATGAGCGGAGGAATAGGGACATTGAAGGGTTTGGACTCCCAGTTAAATCCGAGACAGATTCATATTTAAATAAAAAAATCACACAATAATAGGTCACTAAACAAAGGTATTCTGTACAAATTTTCATGAACAAATCTTCAGCTATTCTGGACCAGTATCAAAAAAAATCTCTTTTTTTATTTTTAGCTTTAACACTTTGTAACTTCTTTGCTATGCACTTTTGGATATAAGTAAGTTAGGTTAAATCATCTTATTTTCGTTCCAAAAGTCTGTAGTAAAGCCATGTCCCAACCTTTTAGAGACGTCCTGTATAATTAGTGTGATCCAAGCTCTTATATGATGTTTCAGTTCTAGTTCATCGCCAAACTTTCTGAGATACAGCAAATTTAATCACTCGTCGTAGCAGATACATTCCCTATGAAATTACGAATTTGAAAAGAATTTTTAGTCATATTATTCATAAAGATATTTTTCTCAAACAACTAGGGCTTCCTATTTTCGAGATAAGTGCAAATGTGTATGCAGTTTGGTCTATAGGCGCAACAAAAACAATTTCCATTAGTCTCAAATGAAGAAAAGAGTTTTATATCTCTTTATTATCTCTATTAATACACCAGTATACATATACGAAAAAAATGTCGGCAACAATTTCCATTATTACTTTTAATCATTGTATCACACCATTAGAGATTACGGTACATAATTGTGCTCCATCTTGTATAATCCAATTGCGTTTTTCTACTCACCATTTTTGATTATTGACCAACAGCGAATCGCCTGGTCGTCTAATTGACACTTTCTGAGAGGCAGTCCTCTTGGGCTCCGGTACGCCCGGTTGGGCAGATTCACATCTCACCTCAATTTCACGCCCTTGGGGTAACATTTTGTCCACAGTGAAACGCAAAGTCACCGTTCGAGCGATCAGGCCCATGTGATCAGGCTTCGAGCTCGATGTGTGCGATATGGCATGATGTGGAGGCTGGAAACAAAAAAAAACAAAATAAGCATGTACTTAAATTGGCAAAATTAATAAAATAAAGCACGCACAGGAAAGCTGTTAGCCAAAATGTCCTTTGGGTTTACATTGGCACATCTCATTTCCTCCCCGAAACTCTCATTTTTGTATTTTCTATTTGATTTTCTTTCAAGTCCTATATTATATGTATTTTTCTCAGAAATGCATGCATTAGGTACGCGAGGAATCGTAGAAAAAATGAAATTTCTCCACAAATAATTTTAGCAAAGTTTCTTATGTTAGTTAATTATTTATGTTAATTTCCAGTTCATCGTGCAAATGTCTGGTGCAAATGTATTTTTCTCCCCCGAAAGAAAACTTTTCTGGGTTTCGAAATGACGATTTTTCCGATTGATCTAGGTGAGTTACGTAGGATAGCATCTTTTTCCGATTTTTTCTCAGTGAATAAATGTATCCTGCAGTTGTGTAGTTATCGCCACATTCGATTTCGTGATAAGGAGCTTTAATTAACGTTTTAAGTACATTTAACATTTCTTGTTTAACTGATTGCTTACCTGCATATGCTTCCAGATTGGAATAAGGCCCATTTTCAATATAAACAGATACTATCCGGGTTATCATTACAAGGCAATGTTGGTTGTTTGAGGATTAATAATAGTTCTAAGTAATTCTATCTAGTTTTCGGTATTACCTAAAACTAACAACAAAGTATTCGAACAATACAAAGTATATCGAATCTTACAGGGGCGAACTTAATCCACTATTAAAGTGGACTAGTACACTATTAAGTAAATTGTTAAAGAATTCTATGCCGCTATACATGGCAGACTTTTCGAAAAATGTCAACCTATGGTCAGGGTAGTAGTAGTTTAATGTTCTGGTTTCATACTTAGCCTGCAATTTAACCTATATTGCCAACTAAAATGAATCTATCTGTATATAAAAGAATATAAGAATGTTAGCAATAATCGCCGACAGTTCCAGGACACTCTAATAATACAAATTTCACCCAAAAAAGTTATCGTCCACCCATATTTCTTTATAACAAAGAAAAAAGCTCAAAAGATAAGAACAACTGTTGCCTGTGATGTTGTCAGAGAAATCAATTGAAAATTACATTTATCCTTTAGGTGAACGATTTATGTTCTTAAATTCTCCAGTTCTCCTATCTTTTATCGATTAAATGTTTAATAACAGGTCCAGTTTCGTAAGTTTATATAAGATGAAAAGCGATGTAAACCGGATTTTCTGGTTTTATATATGTATTAATTATTCGTTTTTATCCGCGCGAAATAGATTCAAAGATATACGCTCCTTTTCCTATTGTTAAAAATAACAATAAAATTCAACCAAATAAAATGCACCCTATCGAAACTATGAAACTAAACGAAAGGGCTGCTTGTAAATACAAATAGTCAATTATGATTAATTATTCGAAATCGATAGTTTAATATGTGATAATTTTCCGGGTCCAAAATATAACAACTTACATTTAAACCATTGATTTTCCAAGTTAGTACGGGTTCGGGATCGGCGTAATCCGAGGTGCATTTTACATTAAAAGTGTCTCCTTCCGCATAAATTTTTGAGAGTCCTTCGATTTTTGGGGGGCCCCTTGGTAATGCTGTAACAATGCAAACATCAAATGAATACAAGGATTAATGTGGCATTCGAAATTTGATAATAAGCTTCACAATGTTTTTATATTTTGGTGGAGGTGATTATAATATTAATAATAAATATTAATAATTTTATAACAGTATCATAATTTTGATGATGCGCTTCAGAAATTGTAATCGCTTTGCCAATGATTTCTACAAAGCTAATTCTAATTAGGGAATTCGTAATGATTTTCTGATCTCTGCATATTATATAAATTTTGGTGAAGGTACTCGCAATAATTTTACCATTTATCTACGCACAACATTTGACCAATCACATTCAAATTTTGTAAAAACAACAAAATAATTTAAGCCTTTCCAGCAATTTCCGGTTTCTCGGCTTACAAAAGCTGGATAAAGCGGGTTATCTACATCTCATACTCCAGCGAGGAAGTAAAGTAATCCAAGCAAACAGTAGAATGTTGTCAAATATCAGAGTCGGGAAGTTAATCGGGCACTCCTCGTCTTTCTCCTTCGCTTATACACCATCCAAAGGCAAAATTCTTGCAGACTCGCTAAATCGCATAACTCCGATACCTGCTAGAGATTATACACCAGCAACACAGGTTTCTCTGTTTATACTGTGGGGTACCGGTACCGGAGTTCATATAGTCGGAAAAATAGTAATGAATGCAACAATTAAACACAATAAATAATAAATAAACACGCGGTTGACTTTCAATCAGCTATTCATCTGTAAACTAGCTCCTGCACCATTTTTCTTAAATTGAAAAATGAGTCGCTGCCAGTTATTTTGGAACAAGGGTGTAAGGTATACAGAGTGTCCAAAAAGTATGGAAACGGTCAATTTTCTTGCAAACTAAGGTCCGAATGAAAAATTGAAAAAACACGTATCTAATAATTTTTCAAAGGCTATTCATTGATACCAATATCAAATAGCTACCCCACCCCTTAAGAGGAGAACGGGGTAACTTTAAAAATTTAAATGGAAACCTCTAATTTTTATTGAAGATTCAGAATCCTAGATTATTGAAGATTCGACGTCAAGTTCCTGTGTTCAATAGGCTTAACTAACCACCCCCTATAACCCCACGAAGTTTGTAACCTGAATTTCGGGACACCCTGTTTATATAAATCACGAGATAAAATAGCCAATTTTCGCGGATAGGATTTCTCCTTCTATACATCAAGATTAAATCTTAGATATCCTATAAAAGGAACCAACGCACTCTTCAATCTGCTATAAAATAAGAAAAAGCGTCCCGTTTCGAGTTGACCTATAATATTTAAATGATGAAAAATCGCCCAGATGTCTCCGAAATTTATTTAAAGTACCTACATATAGCCAGCGATGGAAAAATCCTTTTCTAATTTTCCTTTCTTACTTTTTCCGTCTGAGATGAAATGTCAAATGAGAATTATGCTACTCGTTGGAATAAATCAAAGGACTTTTTTTATTAATTCCTTTTGGCTTGAAGTTAAACATTTGAAAATGCAAAGTTCATCAACGAACATTACCGAATCCAAGAAGCCACAAATATCATTACCGCCTCATTCATTACTTCAAGTAAATGCTTAATTTCGTAAAACATAAAAAAATTATAGCATTTACTCCACATAATTCTTAAAGTTAAACTAAAGTGTGTACTAGGAGCAATTACTTCATATTTTGTTATATTTACTTTGATACAATGAGGTTAATTCTTCAAAAATTACTAATGTTGTCTAGAATTTACTCCATTTGGGAGTGTTTGGTGTAGTTTTTAAGAAGCTGATCACAGAGTAACTTCTTATTAAGAACTTCACCTAAAAAGGTGTTCAAAATGGCATTTTTGATGTAAGTTATGGTTGGAAAAGTAGGGAAATATGTGAACGTAGAGCGCATGGAGAGGCGGAATATAGAAAATTATTTCGGTAAGTCAGTTCGGTAAGTGAAGGTATTCTTGGTTTTTCGAATTGTATCATTTAATCCTTGCAATTTTACGACAAAAATGGTTCTCTTAGATGCCGTGACCAGGATTCGAACCTGGGTTACCACGGCCACAACGTGGGGTCCTAACCACTAGACGATCACGGCTACCAGAGAATATAATAACGACAATCTAGTTTGTTTAAATTAATACTATCTTTGATCTACTTTACTGCTCGTAAAAGGAAAGGCGTTCGAGCGTAACAAGATTGAATTTAATATAATCTTGGTCAAGATTTCACGCTTTAATAACCTTGAAATCCTTGTGATATGATGGCTAATAAAAAAATAAGTATTTGTTAATTACTTTACTTACATTTCGCTATCGGGATTATTTTCGGGATTTCGCCACTTGTCCAATTTCTTATCCAATATTTTTTGTTGATTTCTATCAGGAGTTGAATCAGCCATTTTAACTATTTTAGATAACTTTCTACTATCAAGCACTATGCTTTTAGCATTAATCCAAACAATGTTAAATGGGTAGCATATGGAATTTTTGGGAACTCATTTTAAGAGTTGGTGTAGATATTGGGATACATTAAACAAGCGAGTCAAATGTAATTAAAGTTACACAAAAAATGTGTCAAAGAAAAATAGAATTAAGCTAAAGATAGATGGATAATAGTTTGTCACACTATATTTATAACATCCACGCTGTATACTGTTATAAATAACGGTGTAGGTATCAGAAATTTTGCCAATCTTATGACAGTGAAGTTTTAAAAGTTGCCAGCAAGAAAAGAGGTTACTCCGGGGAGTTGTGAAGTTAGTAAGATGTGACAGGCTAATCGATTTAAAGCAGATAATATATTTATTTACAGGCGTTGTTTCTCTTTTTCCGTTATGTAAGTATGTGAATGTGTACGTGGAAAATTTTGGATTCAAATCAAATATGGCACAACCCGAGAGAGAGGGAGAGAGAAAAAAAATCTATTCAAACAAACACGGTATATCCGAGTATTGCTGCTTAGAAAAAATATAATACTCCTCGCGGGTGGCTGTAATGAGGAGATTTTTCGCAATCGCTGTATTTTTTCAATTTTCCCAGATACTACAGGATTGGTAGATGCCGATTTTAGGGTTTTTCTAAGACGGAATTGCTTTTCCTTCTACGCTCCGGAGCCGTTTGGTATATTACAATAATAATAAAGCTAACACCGAGATTGGTTGGCTCTCTGAATCTTGGTCTCTTACAGCAAAAGCTCATCCTTTTTGGACTTGAAAAAGTACAGAAAATTTTATTTTAGTGAAATGTACCGAAAAACCTTGGATTTTTTTTGGTTTATTCCCATTTCCTTGCGGGAACCCTTCAGGAGAATTTATTCATCCGATGAAAATGTTATTTACAATCACCTATAACATGTGAATCAATCCGAATCCCAAATAAAATTGTTATGAAAAGTTATGGGAAATAACTTATCTAGAAATTGGAGATTTTTGATACTCTCAAATTTGTAAAGAAAGCTTTCTTAATTTTATTCTTAAATAATGCATTCAATTGAGCAGGAAAATGGAAGATATTATTAACCAAATTAGAGATAAATTTTAGGTAGAAATTAATTTCAAGCCACGCTCACATTCAATCATTGCTTAGTTTGATTCACAATAGTTTTTTATGCAATTTGCATTTGGACAATATTTTTGTTCATAGACCCAATACGAAATACATTCGACCGCAGGAACGAACAAAAACCTCCTATTAACCGAATTTATGGGAAATATTTATGACCCAAATGTAAAGTTTTCTTTATTAAGAGTTCATATATCTTTCGGTTAAAATTCGCGGCTGAAAGAACAAATGTGTTAAGGAAATTATGGATTTTCATAAAATTTCAATGTTACTGCATACTCGAACGACCAAGTGAGATAGTAAATAAACGAAAGAAGACTTATTTCGTTAAGCGTGCCCGTATAAACTCAAGAACAAGAATACTATAAAATGTTTTATGCATGAGAATGGGAAAATGTAATAATATTGTTGAGATGTTTATTATTCGTACAAATCTTCGGATTACTATTTCCTTTTTTTACAAATTTAAATAATAATTGGAACACATATGTATTTGAAAACGCACTATCGATTAATTACCTATGATAAAATAGTCTGTAATTGGATTTTGCATTGCCAGTATCGGTTTAAGTAATTTCCTTTCATCTGTTCCCGTCATCGTAAATTCTTCTATTACAAAGAAGTATGAAAAACAGAGCTCACTGTATTTAAATTAGAACTATTTCGGATGGGATTCCGTTTCCATCGACAGACAATGGAAATATTCATTGCTAAAATACTAGTACTGTATATACTCTTTAAAATAGGCGAAAGAGAATCCGCCCAGAACCGAACTCAACTGAAATTTTCCACAATTTACATCTCTAAAAACTTTCTAATAGAGATTCTAATTTATCTGTAGATAGTCTGCAGAAGTTTGAAATTCCGAAAACGAAGTCGTCAGGCTTTGAAACGTTTTAAAATACCTGTAGGTGAATGCTATCGACAAGAAAAATAACTATCGTATAAAATCGAATTTAATTAATCCACCACCTTTGGCCTAAAAATTTTTTACTCGCACGTTCATACTCTCAAGCTCCTCCAGTATTTTTTTTGTAAATTTGAGGGATGAGCTCAAGTCTTCATGATTTGGTGGAAAAGCTTTAGCTCCGCCACCAATTTTTTAACATAACTTCAAGTACGTATCGAGAATCAATTCTCCCAATTCTACGCATTTTCAAGTGAAGCATCTCTAAAAAAGCTGGGATAAATATTTTTTTAACTCGTCTTCTAATTAAAGTTTATCTCGGGGTTTCCCGAGCGACCCGATCCTGGCTGGAGATTTTTAGTGTCTCTCTGCGAATCGTCAAGTTTTAGTCTGCGGATGACTTTTAACAGCTCTAGCTCCGTTCCTATTAAATAGAGTATTCGAAAGATAATGATTTGGCGGTAAAATACGAAGCCATTGAGATTCAGCTTAAGGGCATTTATCCATTGTACCTACCATTTGATTTAACAAATATTTGGTTAACAAATAGTCCACCATGAGCCACTAAATACTAAAATTGAGTTTAATAAAAGTGTGATAATATAACAAATGGAGGAAGCGCACTCACCACATTTTCTGACTACATAAAGCGAATTTAATAAATTTATTCTCGAAATTAGCTATTTACAAACAAAACTTTATCGGTCCGGGTTTATGTTTACACAAGTGTCCGGAAAACCATGTTTTCTAGATCGTTTTGCCTCTAGATATTAAATTATTACAAAAAGTGATCCACTCTGAAAGTGGAAGATCCCTCGGGAAAGCGGTCTTTAATACTTAAAATGTGCCATCGAAATATCTCGAATTAATTAAAATACGTGTAATTTCGAAATTCGTTTCGCAAATTCGAACAGACCTTCTTTGCCCAACACTCCCCTTTTAATCTAAAAAATAATAATGAAATAATAATCAACTGGAATAATATGTGCGAAAGTTTGTATTGAATTAATCTTAACAGGCATCATCCTTTAATTATAAAAAATTATAAGGAGTAAATGAACTTGAAACCAGAATGAGCTGAATACTATAAGGGAAACGTGTTACAACAGTTTGCAAATTGTTTAATAAAGAAGAAGTAGATAAGGCATGCCTAAAGTGTACTTTTACCACGCTAAATTACTTTTATTGCACGAGCTTACGTCAATTTATTTTAGGGTAGTTCGGTAAATAGTATTACGTTTATTAAATGGCGGTTTTCTATTAATTAAACTTTTTTAAATTAGTAGATTGACTCTTTGTCTGTCTAATTAATTATTTCATAATTAACGTTACGCTAATTTTAACGTCTAATGTTTAATACTTCTAAATTATTACACGTTGTTTTGGTCATTCCAAGGGTCTTTTCTTATCCCCCCATCGTTATATTCGTACCGCATTAAAACGTTAACGTTTACTTACCGGCTACGGTAACGTTATGAGTTTCAGAAGCCAATCTGAAAGCGGGTGCTTCGCTTGAAATTTCACATCTGTACGCGCCGCCACTGTACATTCTTGTTAAATCCGTCAAACTGATCTTGCATCGCTTCTTGTTGCAATCTACGCCACGCATCTCCAAATTAACTCCGGGCACCGGAAAAAGCAGAGTCTGCTGCTGTCCTCTGGGCATGTACCTGCATCCATCATTAAAAGAAACAGTAAATTTCTCAGAACAGTAAATTTTTTGTTCTGAAAAAATTATTTTTCTTGATATTCATTCCAGTTTCGCATATTTTCTTATTCTTTATTTTATATAAGTTCTAAACGAACCTTACTCTACCCTATGCTACCCTTAACTTTCATCATGTAAAACTAGTTACCTGAAGAACTCCTGATCGTCCTTGTACCATTTCACAGCGTATAATTCCTCCCTGCCCATGTCAAAGTGGCAATCCAACTCCATTATGTCTCGCAAATCGGCTACCTTTGGAGCTGACATGTTTGTCAAATGAAAAGCTGCAGTGTAACTTGCTGAAATAAAAAACATATTTAACGTTATTATAGCTTACATGCACTAGGTATTTTTTGCTCTTTACTGTGTCATTAACATAGACAAATTACACATATAGACCGGACACTCTGTCAAAAAAGTAGTTCGCCGGAATGTGCTGCCATCCATTGGGGTCCAACAAAACCTATTACAGGAATCTATGACATTTTAGCATTTATTGGCGGGAATTCTCCGCATTTAAATGTAGCCGTTGAGATTGTAGTTTAGGAATAAAAAATACACATATACACTGTATACTTATATTAAACTGCTACTAAATAATACACACATATATATAATAATAATAAAAAAATAAGTAAAGGATAATTATATATAATACATACATGACATACATTTAATTTAAGAATAATTTAACTACTTACTTTATAAAAATAAACGTTTACGCGTTATGGCATAATGGCGTAATGACGTACTGTCAACAATAACAATTCGTTTAGGAATTCTTCTTTTCCTTTATTTAGATTGGACTTGGCTGCCAATGCTGTTCGGCAACAGAAAATGTTGTTGGACCCCTATAGATGGCGTTGCAAATCGTTCTCCAAAATTTTTAAGAGTAAGTGCCACCACCCTGGTCATTAACAGGACTTGAGTCTTTATTAGGTCATTACTTGCCATTGACTTGAGCCATAGATATTTACTATAATATTACTATAGGTCTTTACTATGCCTTTAAAATTATCATTATTAATACAATACATTAATACAATAGATTATTCCTAAGGCTTTAATAGCAAATACATTATTACTAAGCTAATAATATCTCTTACACAGCTTTTAGTATGCCCTAAGCTTGTAATATGTCCATACTGTTTTTGTCTATTATTCCTATTTTTTTCCAATTTCGGCTTGAAAATAAAATGGTGACAAAAATTCTTGCAAAATTAAATTTGGCATTGAATGTTGTCTCAGCCAGCTGAACGGCCCCTCTAATTTATGTTGGGGTTGATGTAGAGAAATTATCGTGAGAGCGCGGCAAAAACCGCGTGCTCTCTGAACTTGCCTAAAATTTATTAAACCGCGAAAATGTATTTGCCTGGAATAAAACAACAATTGAGAAAAGAATAACTGCTGAGAGGCCGTCGTACGCCAACTTTGTTTTAGGATAATTAAACGACGGATAATTTAATGGGCTTTGTAGATGCCTTTAATTCTTTATAAAATTGCAATATAAGATACATAGATAATTTGTGAGGGGCAAAATTATGGAATACAGGGTGTGTCACGACAAGCTTAAACTATCTGTATAGTGGAAACTACTTATCCGATTTTAATAAAATTTGGTATCCATATGTTATGCAATAAGACAAACCTCTTAAAAATATTTTTACAGTGGTACAACTTCCGGTTGTACCGGAAGTAGGCATCAACTTTGTTATTTCAAATGGAACACCCTGTATATTAATATATTATCGAAATCTATGTAAAATTTTAGGATACTTTTGTCTAAAACACTTTTTCCAAAAATGCATACTTTTTGAGTTAAAAAATTTTTTTTTTTTTAATTTTACCAATGCTGATGGCCTTTATAAATGATTTTTTACGGGGATCCCCTTAAAGATATGGAAACGGTTTCTGTAGGGCGGCTACTAGCTACTAGGTAAAAGGTGTTTTTTCTGTCTATTCAAAAAAGTACAATATTTATGTAGGTAATAGACAAACCTTCCATACGATTTAAAAATAGTTTAGAAAATATTTTTTCTAAGCATTCTACACTTAACAAAATTCACTAAAATTGAGGGATAAGGCGAACGCGAAGACTTTGCACTTGAATCAAAGGTACTAGAGTGTTTTTAAAAGGGTTTTTAAGTGTTTGTAGAAAGGTAACGAATTTTATTTACTCTAGAATTTAGTAAAAAAGTTACAAGACGATTCTTTGACTTGCTCTGTACCAATACAATATCAGTCACCGCAAAACCCTCGCTATAAACGTGTTCCGTTTGCGTCGAGCGATCAAACACAAATACAATTTTCAATAGTTTATTTTGTACAACTTATTGAACGTTGTAATCCCACACGATAATCCCACATGGTCCTGATAATTTTATTTATTAGACCAAATCAAATATTCGGCTATAATAATTCTGTCAGATCAATTATGAATTAGAAGATTATTTTGATGAATTCCTTTAGTGTATGATTCAATGAAAATTTTCTCTAATTCATGTCAATTGGAAAAGAAACTAGTTATTTCAAAACGAACTTCAAAGTTTAATTAAAACATTTCTTCTGTTTATGTTTAATTTACTTGTTAATACGCCATTAACTCGCGCAGTTGCATCTGAAAGGTCCCTAGTTTTCTTTAAATTTTTATCCGAGCAAAGAGCAGAACTTTCAACTTTCGATTAATTACGAGCGAAATTCCCTAATTGTTCCGAGAACAATAAATATGCATCTCTCTCCTTCGGGAGACTCGCGAATATTCTGTAAACAGCTCTTATAATTTCATCGTAGTTTCGCCGAAGCCTCATGAATTTTTTGCAGCGAGCTTTATGAAATTCAGCGAAGTTTCCTCCTCGACTCGTCATTCAATTAAACGAGGAGAAGAGGGTGTCTTAATTTCGCTTTAGTTTGGTTTTTTGTAACTTAATCCTGCCCTGGAACACTGAAGGTTGCGAACAAGCAACACGAACACGTACGAGCATAAGTGGGCTTTCACACCAAAGTAGCATGCGACGTGCGACTTGCTGCCAGGAAGCAAGTAGCATGCTACTTGTTTTAAAACCGATACAAATAAATGAACGCTTTCACACTGGAGTGGCGTCGCAAGAATGCGACGTGGCATCATGCGACGTGCGACTCAAAAATAAAACAAGTCGTATAATTTGCTACTTAGCTACGTGTTTTTAACCCGCGCAGACGTTTTTTCACTTGTTGTGGCTGGATTAATTTTTGAGTCTTTTCGTGATGTCTAGCAAAAAAGGTGTAAAAACATTGCCGGATGATGAACAATTTAATATAGGCTTTGTTCAGACTGTCGAGAGGTTCCCGTCCCTTTATGATCACACTTTAAAAGCGTACAGCAACAGAAGTGAACAAGATAAGGCTTGGAACCAAGTTGCTGGGACATATTTTTCTACAGGTAAGTTTGTTATTTTTATTTAAATATGTTCGGAACTCAAGAAAATCGTTGTGTCTTGTCAACCGGTAAAGATTGGTCAATAAACAGCCAGCGAAATATCGATTTACAGACTTTCCTAGATGGCTGTCCAAAAAAAGTTAGGTTGTGTTGAATTAATAAAGAAAAACAAACGAAAGGCTGTTCAACGGTTTAATTTAAAATCGGGAAAAATAAAACGATAACGCGGTGGCTTGCGTATTTATATACAAACATTGTTTTGCCATGGCAAAGCGTTTTCAGGTTTCACGAAGTATGCGCATAACCTATCTCTTAAATCGCTTGCCGTTGTTGGTTGACGTCCGTGAAGCTCTGATTGTAGGCCCGGTAAGTTATTGTAGATAGCTTCAACATCTTGTTCATTATTAGAATGCAAAAACCTACCATCGTGTTTCCGAATGAAATTATGCAAAGTATAAGCAGCTTTGACAATATGTACAACTTTTTCTGGTTCACAGTCAATTTGAGTCTCGAAAATTCTAAATTTTGAAACCAGCATACCAAATGCACACTCAACACTTTTTCTAGCCCTCGAAAGTCTATAGTTAAATATTCTTTTAGAGTTAGTTAGGGTTCTTCTGGGGTATGGTCGCATAATATTGTTACTAAGCGGAAAAGCTTCGTCTCCTACAAAGAACATCGGAAACGTGGAATTGTTCTCATCATTTGGTAAGGCAGCAGGAGGTGGAATGTTAAATTTATTTTTATAAAGAGCGCGAAGAAAACCGGAAGATTTAACTACACGACCATCACTATTTCTTCCATAGTCACCGACACTTATAAAAGTGAATAGACCATCTGCGTCCGCACTTGCCATTAAAACTACTGAAAAATAGCCTTTATAATTAAAATATGCTGAACCTGATTTTTTAGGGCATTTAATTCTGATGTGTTTGCCATCTAAGGACCCCAAGCAATTTGGCATATTCCAAAGTTCATAATATCGCGCAGAAATCTCTATCCACTGCTCTATTGTAGGTAATGCCATATATTGTGCTTGAATGGCTATCCACAATTTTTGAGCAGTATCAGCAATAATGCTACTTATCGTTGAAATTCCTCGATAAAATTCAAAGTGCAACGCCGTAAACGACATACCAGTTGCTAGAAACCTAAAAAAGAAGCAGAAAAAATATTTCATAAATTTAAATGTTAATATTATGTACGATAATAGTATATTGCTAATTAGAATGTCCAAATTCGAATGACACAAATTTAGACGCACACTTTTTGTTTTAGCTTCTGAATGCAAGAAAAAATGGAAAGTACTGCGGGGTAGTCTAACAAGATATTTAAAACAGTGTGCTGGAAAAAGTGGAGATTCAGCTAAATCAAAAAAAATATATTATTTGTGGGATGTAATGCAATTTGTGATACCGTTTACGAAATCAAGACCCCAATCGGGCAATTTGCCTGTTGACAGTGATGAAGAGGAAATATTTGAAACCAATCATTACAGTATAGATGATGATGACAATGTGTCAAGAGCTACCGGTCCTGAAGAACACCCCCCTGATCATCAACCAGAAGCAGATTTACTGGATACTAATTTCTCACGTACACCGTCACGTACATCGAGTAGATCCTCAACAAAAAGAAAGGTTCCGCCAAAAACTCCAGTGGATGAAATGGAGCATGCTGTGGTCAATTACCTTTCTCAAAAAAGTACGCCACAGCCTGAAAACCCGGACTTAAATTTTTTTAAAAGCATACTTCCTGATATTGCCACTTTAAACGCATCGGAGAAACGAAAATTTAAAGTAATAGTACTGCAGACATTGGACGATATGTTGCAAAAAAAAACTACGTCAACTTCAGCGAGTGCTTCCACTTCTGTATCTAATAATGACAGGCAAAATACGACGCACATAGCATATAACAAAAATTACACTGGCCAATTTACTTCGTTTTCCTCCGATGGAAGCATACTCGTCAACGAAGGTAACTATCTGCCAAATTATTCTCCTGGATATGAGGGCTAAAATTCACCTCGAACATTTATTATCTCGTCGACTGAATAACGATTTTGTGGTTCATATATTTTGACTAAATAATAAATTAATGTTGAAGCATTTTCTTGCCTTTTATTCCCGTGCATTTATTAACTTTTTAGGTACTTACCTCAAAAATATAAGTAGTCTTTCCTCCACAGTAATAGCTCTTCGATAATTTGTATCCTGTAACTGCATTGATGGTTTCATTAAATCGACAAGCTTTTTGAATGTTTCCTTTTCCATCCTGTATAAGTTCTGGAATTTTTTAGGATGTATCTGTAACTGCTGCGATACAATAAACTTGCTATGTGTATCAGCATTATCTCGTAAATAGGGATGAATCCACATTTTTCTTCTCGTCTTCTTCTTCTTCCTTCTTGCAATCACAGCAGCAATTAGCGCAATATTGTCTTCTTCCGACGACATCTTGATGATAACTATTTTATTATTTGCCAACGGAGGTCTGATGTAAACAAGTCGCACTGTGCGACTTTGGTATGAAAGTAAATCGTGAAGTCGCTAGTTGCGACGTGCTACTTGCTTTCTGGCAGCAAGTCGCACGTCGCATGCTACTTTGGTGTGCAAGCCCACTAAGTTAATATAATCGCCGTGTTCTTTTCAGAGAGATGAAATATGTTATGGAGTGAAACATGCAATGAAATTGCGCTTTCCAGGTGGTTCGGGCGCCATTTTTAATTTTAATTTAGCCAGCCAGGATATAAAAGCGGATGCTGCTAAGATGTGGATGTTTTCTTTGTTAACATATATTTTCTACTTACTGAAAACAGTTAATATATCTTAATTAATGTGGTAATTTGATATTGATACTGACAAAAACAAAATCAGTTTTGCAAACATAATTCCTGCAAATTCCTCACACTTATAATGTATTGTTATTAGTAAAGGAGGGGGAAGGGAAGAATTAGAAGAAGGAAAAGAAGAAAAGTTCTTTCGGTTTCTTTTTTTGTGAAATTAATTTTGCAAATGAAATTGCGGGTTTTGTACGTATATGTACAGAATGTATATTTACGCATAAGTACTTAGCCTCAACACCTTAAAACTTGGGCAATAAATTATTCCTGAGATATTCGAAAGTTTCCTCTCGAAACTCCTGGAATCACTCGAAAAGTTTTCCCAACTTTTTTTTATCGCATTGCAAAATAATGTGGAAAACTAAAATTATTTACCGGAAAGAAAACAAGTAGCTTATAATAGGTACAGCAGGAATTTTTTAAAAATAACTTAATTTTGTACACTCGTGTAAAACGCCGAGAAGTTTTTTTCATTGATTTAAATTGCTTTTTCCGGAACTAAATTGTCACTGCAAAATTCAATTAGTTTAGGTGTTCGAAAGGACGATATAATAAGTAAACTTATTGGGCTATAGCCCAACCGTTTTATTTCTTTTTCGGAGTTTATAATGACTTGGGAAAAGTCAATTGCAGGCCCCCGATCGTGAGAATTGTCGTTTTTACTTTCGTTCATACATTCATTTTCGCTGGTTATTTTTAAAACTACACCTTAAAGCACTTGATTGATAAACTTTTCATGTTCATTTAAATGTTACGCGGAAAAATTACCTATATAAACATTTGCTGGTTTATCCAGATTATTGCTGAGCTTTGAGCTTTTTATACTTACAAATCTACTGGGTTTCATTACATTGTATACTTATTACCTTTAATAACACGCAAACAATTTATAAATCCCATAATTTCATTATGAATTTTAGCGCCAAATTGTCTTTATTTTGAGCTGTTTTAATTGTTCAGGTAAAAATAAAGTTTAAGTTATTATTTGGAATCTTTTGTAGTAAAAAATAGTTTAAATAGTCTTAACCTGAGTTAATAATTTCTGTTATCAAACCAGAAATTACAAATTATTTTCTACATTTTGTATGTAATGTAATATAAAAATTCAAACGTGAAAAAATATTAACGCACGGAAATAGAAAACTCCCTTTCGTTTCCAGCATAAAAAAATGCTAAAGTATTCCGATGAAATTGAAAAAATATATGTATAGAAAAAATGTACACCCCATTCGGTAACTATAAAGACCAATAAACTTCTTTAAACCTACCTGGAGGAAATAAAATATATGAATAAAAACCCACGATAAAACGTACATTAAATTATAAAAAAAATTAAATTTCAGGCACTATAAAATCGCATTTTATTGGCAGGTGATAAAAACACATTTATTCAAGAATTGGTAAACTTTTATGTATTTACATTTGGACAGAATGTTTAAATCGGATATTACCTTTGATTTCTTTTAACACAAAATCCACAAAATATTTTATTTCATTTTTTTTATTTTATTTATTTTAGGTAAAGCTGGAAATTTATTCCGCGATAACATAAAATAAAAAATCACACAGAATATTTCATTTTCACATCCATCACAATAAACTCGAAATTGTTAATAAAAACGTCTTTTTAACAGGAAATAATAGGGGCCGTAAAATTCAATCACAGGTCAATTCATATTTAGACAAATGAAAGAACAAAAAGAGCTCATGTACCGCAACTAATAAGGGCGAAAATATCTATTTATAATTTCTATTTTGGTATTTTATTATTATCCAACCTTTAATCATAAGTAAATGGGTCTCATTCGCTGCACAACCTCGGCTCGACCAATATTTTCTTGTAATTAAATCTCAGAAGATTTAATTTACTAAAACATTTTCCAGATTTTCCTACATATCGCAACTTCCCAAGAAGTCAGAGTCGATCGAAAACTTTTCTAAATCCAATTAGGTACGCTTTTTATTCTCAATTAATTCATTCGTCTACTGTAACAATAAGGAATTTGGTGTATAGTAAAACGACTCTTTATCTTCATCGATCAATCCCCGTTTCCTTGTTATCTTTCCGAGGAAACTCTTCATTAATACAAAGCGTCGACGAGATTCGAATTCATTCGAGATTTCAAATATTTACCATTATTGAGAGACAATGCAAGACAATCGGGTCGATTCTGTTTGTAAATAGCAATATGGTTATTGACTATTTTGTAAAGATATTGTTATGTTAGAAATGTCCTAAGAAATAACCTATTCTGTTCGTGTAATATAATCTGTCATTAGTACAGATATCTTGTTATAAAACTTGCTATTTGAACAATGTCATTTTTGTACTTGCTATTTGATAGCAATATGGCTAATCCGATCTTTTTTCGTTACTATATGAGCTAAGAATTTACATTTTTTGCAAATACGAGATACAAGTAACCCCTTTGATTTGCTAAATGAAAAATTTATAAAACTTAAAAAAGCTACAGCTTTAAATTTAATTTAACAATTGTCAGAAGTTCTAGAAGAACCATTCCGAAGAGATAAAACACCTTTTTATCTTCAAGTTGCGCTAGTTGAGAAATCTATGATAAAAATAATTACTCATATTTTTTAAATATTTTTTAATTTTTTTAACTATTACTATTACTTCCATTTGTTCTTTGCTTGTTTTCTTTGTTTGTCCTTTCATCATTTTATAAAAATCGCCTGCGCTTCCACGACAGCTGCCTTTAATGGCGTCAATTGTAATCGTAAAATAATAAATTTTAGGGAGGATTCTTCTTTTTTCGGTTATATTGAGATACATCGATGACCATAATTATGTTACTTATTTTTATCGCGAAGGTAAATTGATTCGATTGAAGTACTCGAATTTATAACATTTATTCGTATATCTTGAGAATTGATGGAGATATCGCGATGCGGTTTTCGCTAAAATTTTACAAATTTTATGACCATTTTAGACCTGTCAAGAAAATAGTATCGTTCCATTTAAATTTGTTTCAAAAATCACAAAAAAATGCAACCGTTTCAGATAACGCCCTCTAATTTATTTGGTTCATTGGTTCAGGAGTTATAAAAATGTGAAGTTCTAAAAATGCATTTGCCTCTTCCTCTCTTATTATAACAGATACGAAAAAACGTTTGAGGACAAAATTATGCGGTATTATCCAAGCACTCATATGATGTTCTAAAAGTTATAGCTCACCGTCTTACATTCCGAGATAGCCCAACTTTTATATCTCATCATAGCAGTTATATCCCCTAGCGGTCAAATTACGAACTTGAAAAGAATTTCCAGCTATTTTTTTAGTCCACTTTATCCATCAAGATTTTTTTTTCAAATATCTAGGCCTTACCATTGTCGAGATACAGCCGCTCCATACCCTTATCCGGACACCCTGTATAACAACATAGTTATCATAGCAATATTCATAACAAGATCCGAAGAGAATCGACCCGAATAAGGGATTAATGTACTCGTAGATACACGAAAAACAAAGGTCTTAGTAAAACGTTTTAGTAAGGCTACACGTCTTGAATTCTATATGCTATTATTTGCCTTCAAACTACACTGTACAATCAGCGGTGGAAAACCAAAAATTAATTATTATTCAATTTCTGTAATTATGATTTCATGAATATAAAACAACTTACCGAAATAAACCAGCGATAAAATGGCGTCACGTTTCTCCATATCTTCTTCACTGATGCCGATTCACTGCATTTAATCACTGCAGTCCGATGCCATTAAAATATTCAAAATTCGAAAGAATTTTAAATTATTTAATGGAGGTTTCGTCTGAAACAAAATGAATTTAATAAACATCGAGGAATATACTTTTATCCCGGCGTAGACGAGAATACTGTTCAAAGTGATTAGCTAATGTATAAATTTAATAAACTGCACCGGGTCGAATTTTTATACTGCTTTTTGAAATAGAATACTCGCTCTATTAACCGGAACAATGTTACTTTACCTACTACAATGTTATAGTGAAAATATAGCGAAATTGTCGACCTTAAATCTAATATGTTATACCTTAAAACCACTATAACCAATTGTGCCCTTCGCTACCCCATTAGTGTGACATTTCTGATTTGAATCATTGTTTACTACATTGGTATAAATAAGATAATATGTTTCAACTACACAGGTAGTTACACGGTTGTTCTTTCAGACTTTCGACTTTCCCAAATCGCTCAAGAATTTCTCTATAACTCTTTAGTAGGTACCCAATTATACCCAATTATATTGATGTCCACTTCCGGTATAACCGGAAGTAAAGAAAAGTTGAAAATATTTTCATTGAATAGAGCGCATCGACTAATACTTGTACTCACATTTTCAAATTTTAATTACAACTACTTTTCCAGATACTTTTAATGGGTCCTCGCCTTGACACACACTGTATGTGTACGCGCCTTATCATGTGCATTTATCATATGACAAATGGAGATGCAGGGAAACATGATTAAAGGTAGTGTCCAAACTACAAATCATTCATTTTGCAATGCGCAGGGTATGAGTGAGGGTAAACTTGATAAATAACATCCATTCCCATCCGTATACCACTTATTTTTGTTAAAAGCCCCCGTAAATCCATAACGAAGTGTCAACAACGCTCATGAATAACGAATTCATTAAATTTATAATGGGTTACAATTATGTATAATGCACTATATTTTAAATGAATGGTTTTTGAATAAATAGATATATCAAACCGCCATTTACCCTTCACCCTCGTGCATTTCGGAGTCATCGACGCTTGACCATTGTTTGTTACTCTTATGCGGTCGGTTTAATAACAAATTACAGCGGCTAAATTAGCTTTAAGTTAATTTTCCATTTGGTTGCAGTGGGCTTATACAACAAATTTCACTAGCCGTTCATCAAATTGTTCTCCATTCAGTCTTTCTTCTTGTCCAGGATGCTTTATTTATAGTCTACTAAATTTTGCGATTAAATTTTAAACAGTATCCTACTGGAAATGTGTATAAATACAAAATATGTATCAATGCTGACCGAATTTCAGATTATAAGTAATTGACAGTTTAATTGAAAGTCAAGTTTTTTAAGAAAAATTATTGGAGCTTTAGGCAGTTTATGTCCATCAATAACAGGAATCAACTAGTCCAGATTCCGGCTAAACAGAATAATTCAACAACTTTCCAGAGGCAGATACACATTGGAGATTCTACTGTACAGTCTATTCGTTTTCTTTATGTTGGTTTTGGTTATAAGATATTTTAAAAAATTGCAGCCATCCTAAATTGAAAGCCCTAATGGGTCGGATTATATCGACGTGCCATTTACATATTGACATTAACCCTGGCTGGTCGCAAAATTATTTACTTAACGATGGTGTTTATGGTAAAAATTGGAAAAATTTTTAATCCAAAACCGGCATATAGAAAATAATACAAAAATTATACTTGCCATTAACAATGACAAAAATGAGACAAAAAGTAATTTAGCTTCCGTAACGATTTTTTTTTTAATTTTTTTACGAAAGTTTAGCTCATTTTATTGAAGATTATAAAATTTCAGCGTAAAATTTCACGATATGGGTTTCAAATTTTATGCTCTATATTCCCTTAATTTTTTTTCGAACAAGTTCTGAATCACCCTGTATATTCAAAATTACCATTTTAATTTGATTACGGAAGATAATTGTGGGATTAACAAAATTGATTTAGTTTGTCTCTTTAGTTGAAAATGATTTTCATTGATAAGGATTATAATAATTAACGAGAGAATTAAAATTTCTAATGGGCTCATTCGATAAAATTTAGAATTTGTTCAAACTTTACATACATAAAGAAGAGGTCAAAAAAAATGATAACTGAAAGTTTCAAGTTGATCCGATCAGCGGTTCTTTGATTATTCGAGTTTAAAGATGCGATTATTTGGCTCCGCGATAGTACGATGATGACGTCACTGCATGCGATCTCTTCGCTGTCCGCTTCGCATTCACTTAACTTGTATTGCATTCGCGATCGTTTCGTCTTTTTAACGATTATGTTTAATTGATTATATAGGGTAATTATAATAAATAACTAATGCTAATTGTAAGTATAATATTCTGGTTATCGATCAATGAGATTAGGTACGTAAAAATATTTAGGAATACCTAAATAATAACTAGTATCTACCTATGTAAGTTTTGGATTTTGCTCTGTAACATGTAATTACCCTTTTTATAATGTTCTCTTTTTCATTCTGTTTGTAAACAGATTCATTAGACCAAGTTGACTCAGAATTAACAAAAAATGATCCCTATGATGTAGTCACAAATTCTGAAGAATCACTTGAAGAAATTGGAAGAATGAAATCTAATTTACTAGTAAAATCATATATGGTAACTGTCCCGAACGGGTCAAATCACACTGAGTTTTATATGTTTATATAAACTTGAATTTGTTTATGACAGGCCCTGTTTGTAATAGTGTTATTTAAATTTTTATCCATTGTCAAATTCACATCATCCATATCATCGTTTTGTTCATTCCGAGTACTTTTAGAACAACTAGGTTGATAAATCCTCGATAGTAGTTTACCGCTGTCTTTTTAAAAATATTGTTCTTGCTTGTACAGTGTGTTTAACGCTTTGAACTTTTTGGCAGTCGAAGATAATAGGTACAACATCTTGCTTCATTTTTATTGGGAATTAGCCATTGTTTTAAAATACATGTAATTTTCCATATCGTTTTCAAACTAAAAAATTTAATTATTTTTACTAAGCAAACTAATTATTATAATTAGTGTGTTACAAAATGTGACAAATATGACAAATGAGACAAAATGTGTTGACTTAGTACTAACCAGAATACTTCTTTTCATTGATTTTTGTCACAATTTGTTTTTTCTTAAATCGCGCGGAAGACTAATAAATATTTTATTAGGCGTCTTAAAACTAGTGCTTCGACATTTGGGAACAATGCAATTTTATAACAATTTTTTGATTTATTGTCCGTTATTGTTTAAAACTCCCTAAGCCTATTTAAAACCCTAAGAGCGAGAAATAACTCCGTTACTTCAAAAATAGTTTTTAAAAAATTTTTATTCACTACAAAACTGAAAGTTACAATTTATAATTTTTATGATTTTAACTACTCGAAATCTAATCATGAACTGACTGGAAAAAATACAATGTTAGAATTAGCAAAACAAGTGTTCTCACAGCGTTAACAAGAATTTGGAAATACGATCTGCTGATACTGCTTGGGAACGGTGGATCTCCTGGTAGAACATGCTGATAGTACTTGGGAACAGATAATTTCCTGATATAACACCTTCCCCCTGAGATTCAAGTCCCGAAGTTACTGAGGGAGTTGAACGTTCGATAATTCGGTGGTTTGGCGATGATTTGGAGCCTTCTTCTTCTTGGCCAAAATTTTCTTGTAGACTATGAAACAGATGAGGAGGATGCTGACCCCGTAGATGATGATCGTCCAGATACTGGGTGTACTGGATGGTATTGATGATTCCAAAACGGGTTGGTTATTGATTAGTTCGTTTCGGATTTCTTGAAGCTCATCGAAGTCTATATTTTCGAATTCGATGTCGAACTTTTCGGGTTGTTCCTCGAGATTTGGAAGCGGTATGTTCGGAAACAAAATCGTTTGGCTAGGGTCGATGACGAGTTCCTCGTTGATGATATTTTTGAAGTTGGTTTCGACCTGGCATCCCAATGGAATTTCGAATAGGTATGTACCCCGCAGCTTCAGAATTTCTTCTTGTTGTCGGCAATGGATTTTAGTGGTGGTCTCATCGCAGAGACACAGTTTTTCAGAGATTTTTGTACAGAGGTTATCAGTGAATGCAAAGTACAATTCGTTGATTATTAAACTTATTTCCTGGAATTATAACTTTGAACTGACTTTTCCGAAGAATGGGTATTGAATACAAATGATATAAATCTACTATGAATGGAAGGGTAATTGGAATTTGCAATATAAAATTGATTCTATTTTCGGACGAGTAACTTTCAATTTTTACTAAATTTTCTAAGAGAAAAAGATTATTTAAACTTACATCTAGGGTAACTTAATTTTTTCTAATCTACTTTCTATAAGCTTTAATTCATGAAGGAAATAACTACTCTTCATGATTCTAGGTGCATTTTACTCAACTTGAGAACACATTTGCATTTTCTAAATTCCTTATATCTACTCGTTCCGGAATACCGAGGACTCCGGATAAACTGAAAACAGTTGGTTAAAGTTAGTTTCGAAGTCAAAGGTTTTTTGAAGTGGACGTTTTAGGTTGTCCATGTGAATTTTTGGTTGGGTGTTAGTCGAAACGGTTTTGTTTTCTGCATTTACTGTCTTAAGTTTGGTAGGTTTACTAAATTTGTTAGCTGTTTTCTGTCTTTTATGAATTTTGATGAATGCTGTCTGATTTTCTTTAAAAATTTCAGGTGGGTCGCGATCATTATTGATTTTTTCGGTTCTTTGTTGTTTCTCGTTTACGAGATCTTCGTTTATTTTGGAATAAAGGATTTTTGTGCGATCTTTGTGATTTTGAATATAGTCGTTTAGAAGAATTTTGTCGATGTCCATATTAAATGGGTCATTTGAACTGATGTGCCCATTTATTACATCGATTGGTTTTAACTTTGTGGCAGAATGGAGAGTGTGATTGTAGGCGAGTATAGCACAAGTCATTTTTGTAGAGGTTGGGCTCTTAAGAAAGCCCTTTGAGTTGAGCAAGCGAATGTGTTCTATTATGGTTGAATGTAGGCGTTCAATGCTTCCTTGAGATTGCGGATGATCAGGTGAACCAAAATGAATTTTAATTTTATGCAAACTTAGCAATTCTGAAATTACAGAGTTTTTAAACTCTGTCCCATTATCAGTGTACACCTGTTCTGGAGTACCGTGATGAGAGAAGAATGTTAGCAGACCATCGACAATCTCTGTACTGGATAAGGATTTTAAAGGATACGCTTGGGCGTATTTCGAGAAGCTGTCGATTACCGTGAGGAATTTATTTTGTTCTATGGTGAAGGTATCCATGAAGACGATTTGAAAGGGTTTGGTTGCGGTAGGTGTTTGGTTCATTCTTATGTTCACTGGATTCCTTTCGTATTTACTTAATTGACAAATTTCGCAATCGTTTATGTATGTTTGAATGGAATTTTTCATGGTCGGCCAATAGTACTTGTCTTTCATTCTTTGATGAGTTTCATCTATTCCTCTATGGTTAGTTTTGCCCTCGTGGTAAGCTTGGATTAGTTCTTTTATTTCGTCCTTACTTGTTATGTCGATTAATTTTTTAATACATCTTTTAAGTTTTAGTGTGGAATATTTAAAATATTTTTGTAATGTTACTAAGAATGGTTCGAATGTGTCTGGGTTTTCGAAATATAGATAGTATTGCGTATCGGGGTTAATATAATTTTTAATAAAATCGATAATATCTTTTTCAAAGTTATTTTGAGAGAGTTGGACGTTTATTCGTTTCTTCTTTTCGAATAATATTGTGGTTTTTGGTGTTGTTGGAGAATGATGGACAGAACTAATTATGATTTGGTTTTGAGCTAAATTGATAGCAGCAGATGTGGTAGGAATTTCAAACGTTGGGTTATGTTCAACGTTGGAATGAATAGTTTGATCGTCGTCGGAATCGTTAGGTAAGCTATTTCTATGAATTTGATTGGGTTCGTTAAATGATGTCGATGGCTGATTTAACAATTCGTCGTTTTGTGGCGGTTCTTGTATGTCTTCGATTTCACTATAGATATCTGTATTAGGTTGTACTAGAAGGGAGACGTTATCTATGTCTCTATCGGTGGTACGATTGTTGTTTAAGGGTAGGAAGTCGGACGTTGGAGAGTACTGGGGTTGCTCATTGGAATTTACCATTGGAGGAAACAGGTTTCGGTTTGTTTGACAATAATCGTCAGATTCCTTTAGTATTTCGTCTACCTTCTTCCAGAATTCGTCATCTGTCTCTTTAGTGTGGATTTCTATTCTAGAAAGTGCGTCGGCGTTTGAGTTTAATTGTCCCTTTTTATAGGTGATGTCAAAGTCGTATTCGGATAGTTTTAGTTTCCAACGGGTGAATTTTGAATTTTCATCTTTTAGAGAAAATAGCCATTTTAGGGGTTTGTGGTCCATTATGACATTGAAACGTTTGCCGTAAATATAGGGTCTAAAATATTTTGTGGCCCATACTATGGCCAAGAGTTCTTTTTCTATTACGGAGTATTTTTGTTCTGATTCGTTCAAGGTTCGTGATGCATATGCAACAGGAAGGTCCTTTCCGATAGGGCCCTGGGATAACACGGCTCCTATCGCTACGTTACTAGCGTCGGTCGTAAGGTTGAACGTTTTAGAAAAGTCCGGATACTGTAATATGGGTTCGTTGATTAAGAGATTCTTACAAATTTCGAAACATTTCAAAAACTCTTCATCGTGTATAATTTTTGCGCCCTTTTTTAGACATTTCGTTAATGGTTTCGTGATTTTTGCGAAATTGGGGATGAATCTACGGTAATAACCTAATAGACCCAAGAAACCTTTAATTTGTTTGGTGGTATTTGGTATTGGGTAGTTTTTAATTGCTTTGATCTTATCTGGATTAGGTTTGACCCCCTCTGGGGTTACTACGTGGCCTAGATAAGCAACTTCTTTACGTAAAAATTCGGATTTATCGAGCTGTATCTTGAAATTTGATTCTCGAAGTCGTTGGAATACATTCTTAAGTCTTTCGAGGTGTTCTTGCAATGAAGTAGAAAAGATAATGATATCGTCTAGGTAAACGAGACATTGTTCGTTTTGGATACCCCGTAAGATATTATCCATAACGCGTTGGAAAGTAGCTGGTGCTCCTTTCAATCCAAAGGGCATCCTCAAAAATTCCCAATGTCCGTTTTCCGTAGTGAACGCAGTTTTCTCGATATCTTTTTCTTCCATCTCGATCTGATGGAAGCCACTAGCGAGATCTAGGGTCGTGAAATACTGGCATTTTCCTAGTTTATCTAATAAATCTGTTATATTGGGTAGGGGGTATTTGTCGTCAATTGTTTTTGAATTTAGCTGCCTATAATCTATTACTACTCTGAATTTACGTTTCCCTGATGAATCTAGTTTTTTGGGGACTACCCAAATTGGGGAGGACCAAGGTGAATTACTAGGTCTAATTATTTTTGAATCTAACATTTTCTTTATTTGATTTTGCACTTCTTCTTTATATATAAAGGGATATCTATAAGGTTTTGTGTAAATAGGGATTTCATCTGATGTTCGAATTTGGTGTTTAACTCTATTTGTGAATGTGAGCGGGTCGTTTTCGTTGTAAAATATGTCGGAAAATTCTCGGCAGATTTTTAAAATTGCAGATTTTTCTTCTACATTCAAATGATCTGTTCTAATTTTATTTAAGTCTAATTTCTGGAATGGATAGTCGTAGATATTGTTTAAATCTAATTCCGTTTTTATTTCATGATTTTCAAATTTTTCTGCTTCAATAGGTTGTGATAAGTCTAATATTACTGATTGAGTCGTGGGGTTTAAAATGGTTGTAAAGGCTTCTCCGTTTCTAGCTATTGTAATATTTTCAGGTATTTCGCAATTTTGAATTTTTGTATAAGGTATGATGATTTCGCCATTTTCTATTGAAGTTTTTACTTTTATTACTTGTTGGTTTCTCGCAGAAACCGTTGTTAAATTTATTTCCTTTTGTGTTTCAAGAAATAATAATTTTATTCTTGCGTGTGGGGTTACTAAATAATGATTCTCAAGATCTAGGTGTGCTTTTAAGAGCATTAAATTATCCATGCCTATGAGCCCATCAAATACGTTATGAAATCTAAATACAAAAAATTTCATACTAGTTGAACTCGGCAAGTTAAATATTTTTGATGTCGGTATCAGGGTACTATAGTCGTGATAGGATTTCTGTAATACTGTGGTAACTACAAAGGGGTCACATCGGATTTGGTCGGAGAAAAAGCGATGTGCAATATCTGGATCTATGAAGGATCTGGTTGAACCAGAGTCGATCAATAATTTTAAATTTTGTTCGGGGAGGATGATGTAGGGTAATATGCTGGGGTTAATGTTATTTAGATGTATTGTGGTTACCTCCGATTTTTGGTTTGAGGTGCCCGTTGAAAATTCTCGTTTGATTCGGAAAGGTCAATCAAATCGTCAACTTCGACGTCGTTCGGATGGGGTTGCGTATTATTATCATATATGAAATTTCCATCGGGTGAGTTGGGGTTTTCGCAATCGGCATTGAACAGTTCTTCAGCGATAAAGTTTCTTTGATTTTGTTGTGGTCTGAATGGAGGTCGGTTAAAATTTCTGGTTTGTGTAGGGGCAAATGTATTTCTTGTGGAAATACTCATCGGTGTGGGTTTGTCTAACTGTTGTTGTGGGTTCGGTCGAAAAACGTTAGTGTTTTGTCTCGACTGAGGTGCTATTTGATTTTGGGAGTTGTTGGGGAAATTTTGAAATCTTGGGGGTTGATTTTGAAAGTTTTGGAATCTTGGAGGTTGATTTTGGAAGTTATTTTGGAAATTTTGGAATCTCTGGGATTGGTTTTGAAAGTTTTGTCTAGGATAGAAATTGTTAGGAGGGTTCCTGTTTTGGTTTTGGTTGAAGTTGTTATTTCTATTCGTCTTGGTGTCAAAAAATGATTGTCTGTTGGGTTGTCGATTGAAATTTTGAAAATATCGTGTATTTCCTTCTTCTAAAACTTTTTGAAGAGCTTGACTTAAATCTTGGGGTTGCATGCAGCGAATGATGGTACCCAATGGTTCTCTTGACCGGATAGGAACGTTTTTAGGGCTAAACTGTTGTATAGAATTCTTTTTGATTGCCTATCATTAGCATTTGGTTCGTGTAAATCGACGTAACTGCACAATAGGTTCAAAATATTCAATACTTTATCATAAAATTCTTGGGGACTTTCATTACCCTGACGAAGCATAACCAAATCTCTGTTTAGACATGCTTCGTCCCTTTGATCTGCAAAAGTGCGCGTTAAGGTCGCTTTTAAATCATCCCAAGTGGTTACATTATGAATATTTACAACCTTTTTAGCGTTGCCATGTAGTTTTTGGATTATGGAATTTAGCAAATAAACATTTTGAAAATTGTTAGGGTTCGCCGCATCATAAAATGCACTTAGCACTGATTCGCTAGTCGATAAAAATCTATTTAAATCGTTTGGACTCCCGTCGAATTCGGGAATACAATCTAAATAATCGGTTTTGAATTGAGTCATAATTTCGATTTCGTTTAAAGCACTAATAATTGGGATTACTTTACTTGGTTCTTCGTCTGAGTCAGTTAAAAGCTCTACTTGATTTCTAATTGACCAATTTTTACTATTCTCATAGGAATTTGCCATAAACTCATAAATTGTACTCACATTAGTAGAAAAATCTTGTACATATCTCTCTTAACTGTAAGGATGATGTCCACTACAGGTCCGCGATGTAGTCTTCTCTGTAGATGGTTGGTTCTCCTTGCGAAATTGGACGATTTTGTTCCAATCCCCGATGTATCACTGATTGAATTGCTCTGGTACTCAAGATAGGGTTCCCGATTTTTGTGGAGCCGCCCAGGTACAACACTTAACAACGATACAACACGTATACGGTTCGATATCCAGTCAATCGTTTCGACGAAAAATTCGCGTTCGATACGTGAATTCCCGGATATCCTACTGACTGCGCCAGAAATAACTCCGTTACTTCAAAAATAGTTTTTAAAAAATTTTTATTCACTACAAAACTGAAAGTTACAATTTATAATTTTTATGATTTTAACTACTCGAAATCTAATCATGAACTGACTGGAAAAAATACAATGTTAGAATTAGCAAAACAAGTGTTCTCACAGCGTTAACAAGAATTTGGAAATACGATCTGCTGATACTGCTTGGGAACGGTGGATCTCCTGGTAGAACATGCTGATAGTACTTGGGAACAGATAATTTCCTGATATAACAAGCGCGTTCAATCGACAGCCTATATTACAAATTTGTTCTCGCAACGCATGCAGTGACGTCACAGTCAATTCGAGCGAACGCTCGGCACGACGGTTTCTAAGGCCTTTTTAAGTGACTTCTACATGGAATTTAATTCTGATTTTTTGCATAGTGACTTAAAATTGTGTGGTCTTTCCAAAAAGCAAATAAAAAAAAAGTGTCGAACGAGCCCATTATTCAGCTGTTATAAAACAAATTTGGCCGTTTAATCATAATCATGGATATCATACAAAAATCATCGTATACAGGGTGTCCCAAAATTCCGTGTACATAGAGCTACTATTTGTTGGTGGGATTAAAATAAGTCGATTGAGTCAAAATTACCTATAACCAAAGTGCTTCGATTGCCTGTGAGGGAGCCTCAAAGTTAAAAGAAAATTTTTATATTTTTCTAATAACTCAAAAACGCTTTATTCGATTTTCATAAAATTTGATATGTAGCTATTTTAATTTAAGGTCCATTGTTTAAACAAAAATTGGACAAAGTAAAATCCTATAAGGGTAATAACCACTCCAACCCTACTATAAACGACGTCGTATTTATTTTAGCGAAGCCCATGGTCTCTCAATTTTTTTATGAAAAGTTGTATTCATTTGGAATATGTTTAGTCAGTAGCAATTAACAATATATTAAATGTTATAAATATACATGTAGTTCATTCATAAATTAAGTAACTTCCACAGTCAGTACCTATACCTATGCATATTGTTATACCCGAATTTAAAACAATCAACCAGTTGGAATGGAAACCAAATGGAAAATTTTGAATAATTATTTAAATCAACTTTACATCGCTTTTTAAAGAATTTGTGTATTAGCCAGCCGACGAGAAAATACAGTGTGTCCACGGATGGGGTTGCCTATAGGAGAAAAAATGTTATTATTCATTTTACGACAAAAAGTCATTGTTTATAAAAATTTTTGCTTCTTTTAAAAATGAGAATAACACTGAAAAATCTTAGATTGCATCTACAGGGCGTTGCCAAATTAGAAAAACATGAAAATACCTCAAGAGAGAAGTACCATTATTTATAATTTTACACAAAATTTTTATGAAAGAAAGTTGTTTATATTTGTAGTTGTAGTATTTAAAAAGTTATGACCATTTTTATGTTCAAATCTATATATCAGAATCTGTATAAAAATCAGTTACATTTCAAAAAATTACGATTTGTATACAGGGTGAGTCAAAACGCAAACTTAATAATAAATAACAATAAACATGGTAAACCTTATTTTTTTTCTTCAATTTTCCGTTCTAATTTTTTTTTAGTTGGAATATCTCGAAAAGTGTTAACTTTAGGTATAGGGAATGGTTATTAAGAATGTAAGTATTTCAAAAATACTTCCTGTTAACGATATAAAATATAGGGTGATCCATTTAAATTAACAGAGAAAATGTTACTTTTGCGTTTGGATCCACCCTGTAAGCAGTATGATTAAAATTAACAAAAAATATTCATTTTGTACATTTTCAGGATATTTGCAATGTTGTGAAATCTGAAATTTATTTTCAATTCAATCCATTTAGTTTTTAAAGAGTGGTAAACTTAGTACGATTTTCGTGGAAAAGTGGTCATAACAACTCCGTATAACGTTATACAAAATTATATTTTTGGAAAGCTGAAAACGAGCTAAATTCAATTTTTAAATAGAAAACAGGTTGTTCCATTTAAAAAAGTATGCGTTTGATCTATTAGGGAAAAACGGGACACTCTGTATAAATGTTACAAATTTTAAAACATGTAGCCTAAAAAGATCTACAACTTTTGTAATGAAGTTTTTTTGATATCTTCTATAATAACAGATATATTGAGCTTTTCCATACAAATGTGCCACCCTGTAGATGTTACTAATGAAGCAAAGATATTTAACCACTTATTTGTTCATTATTTCGTCAATTTAATGAATCATTTGTAACTTTGTGACCCACTTGAGTATTTTATTAACCCTTTGACTATTATTTACCCTTTTATTAACTTGTCCATCCACATATACTTACCTACTTAACCATTTTTATATTTTAAATTTCATCCACCTATTCAAATACTAATTTACCTACTTAAAATAATGAATTAAATGTGGAGTGTGGATTTAAACTGGTTGAAGCAGGTCGTAATTTGATACCCCGAATATTGGTATTAAGCAGATAATCGTGCTTGAGCTTCTGATTAATTGAGATGGTCCTTCCCTTTCGATAAGATCTCCAGGATATTTTTCTTTTCATGGGAAAAATTAGCAAAGTGCGTAACAAATCCGACAAATTCGGCCAATAATAACGTGTATGGCTAAAAACTTACAACAGTTAATACATTAACAAGAATTGTAATTATTAAGTAGAAACTAATAGACATCATTGCCTATATTAATAATAACCAACATGATTAAAGAAGATATCATAACACGTTTCAATTCTGAATTTTTACCGAAACTTTATTCGTTGCAGTTCGAGTGAAATAGAAACTTCAAAATAAATTATTTAGCGCAGCAATAAACTCCAACCCGTTAATAATTTAATCGACGAAGTAGATTTCAGAAATTAATAGCAATTTTAATCCTGATGTACAGTGCACATCCTGGCATTCATTATCCCTCGATGTTGAGCAATTACTTGAATTGCTGATTGATTACTCTTTCTTTTTCTACTCACTCACTTCACTAACTTTTTGATGTTATACCTGATTCCTCTTCGTTTTGTGTAATGACAAGGATTATTTTGCATTTGATTATAAGCAAACAAGTATTAGTAATTCTCTACATACATTTACTCAAATAGAGGTGTACTACTTCTTCAATTAAATTGCAATTTTCCCATACCTGCTAACATACAATTGACAGCAAAATTCCAATCATTAAGTAACACATAGAAAACTGGTAAAAAAACTATACTGGTCACTCCAAAACATCCGGAAAAATACACTTTTCGCGCGATTCACGTAATTATGGGCGTAACTGGAAAAGCATGTGTTCCCGAGAGCGCGACAGTTTCCCGACTTGTCTGGCACGACTACTGAAGACTGCTTGTCGCCTGAACCGATGCCGGAGAATCCGGAGATTCCCGGAAAATATACAGGTTGAAAGCGCACGCCCCCTGAGAATGATGGAGGTAACTGCGTTATGGTGATATGACCATTCGTCTGAATGGATAAAGGTACTCATGGAAATTAGGATACCTGACTATTAAATTTATGGTTATTAAATTATATTATGATTAATAAATTAAATTTACGATTGTATGTTACAAATTATAATGCAAATTAAATGTTCATTGGTGAATTAACTGATGTATCCTCCCTATCATTCTCCTAATGTATCCCCTTAACCCTGGGAAACCAAAGATGAGCAGAGTTTACTCAAGTTAGCTTTAGTTAAATGTATGCAATTCAGTAATACTAGAATACCAATTTTTTTAAAACTTCGACTATTTTCTGACTTCTCAGGGTTATGATTTAGTTCGGTTAAATAACCATATTTTAGACTCCTTACATGTCTCTAAATGTATGTCTATTATGAGTCAGTCCTTATGTGAAACAGCCCTTATTCAATCGTTCACTCGTTTACCAGTTTTACCATTTTTTGCCACAATATTTTCACCACTTCTTTCAACCAAACTCTCTGCCATTTACCTACATTGAACTATTTAATTGCCCATTGACCGAACTATTCACTGAAGCCGTTAAACTAATTAAAAGCTGCAAAAAAGAGAAAAGAAACAATTACCAGCAATCGCAACAGTCCAATGGAACATATCGGGTCGTGGAGCAATCATTAAATCGAATAACAAAATTTACTTCCGCTTAAATTCATTAAGGTAACGGTGGGATCGTCGGAGCCCATAATTCAATATTACGGTATTACTCTAATTCATCTGCATAATAGTTCGGTATTTTGCGATTATTGTGAGCGACTAGTAGGGACTATTCAGGCTGTTATGACAATTTAATGAAATTCTATAGTTGCTTCCTGAAATCAAAGGGAAGTGGAAAATTTCTTCGATGACTGGAAATTTACCTTCGATCTGCTACAGTATCAGTGATTTAAGGTAACTCTAGGCACAATTTATGGAGCGATTTATGGAGATTAAATAATAATACAGTAAAATTAGAAGTTTGAATTTAGAGTACCTATAATAAAATAATCCAATTTCAGATAACACCCTGTATCTATAGGTAAAAGGCATAGACCTATTAAATATGGACGCGGTTTAGACAAAGAGGTAGTGTTGTCGATGAATGAGAGAGATGCAGCTAGTTTGGACAAATGGTAATGAGAGATTGGACAATGCATTAGCCAA
Source organism: Phyllotreta striolata (assembly GCA_918026865.1). NCBI lineage: Eukaryota > Metazoa > Arthropoda > Insecta > Coleoptera > Chrysomelidae > Phyllotreta > Phyllotreta striolata. The sequence continues at coordinate 3,926,023 of OU900094.1, read as the reverse complement.
TAGTAAGAAAGAAAAAGACCACGTGAGTTACGTTTTCAGAAATGCAAGGTAGTTGGGGTAGAGGAGGGTAGATTATGGTAGAATAGGGTTGAGGATTTATAATTTTTTTACCGAGCAAAATGCATTTTTCACCTGAGCCTAAATTCCCACACATTTGCAAATACAGTTCTTATTTTGTATTGTTATTTGGAACCTCCTACCTATTAGCCTGTACAGATTTCGCAATTTAAGACCTAGCTGTTTTCTCTTGTAAAAAATATGTTCCTTCCAGGTCATTCTTCTGTCCAAGTGAATACCAAGATAAAAACAATATTTAAATATTAAGCGTATAAATAATATAAGAGATTAATCGCCTTTTTCCACACACCCTGTATATATTTTATATATTTTTTGGTCCCGCCTACTTTTAGCCCAAACTAGCTCCATCTCTCACGGACCTCTCTCTCTATCATTGGGAACGCTGAATAACCTCAAAATAACGATAGTGCCGCGTCCATACTTAATAGGTCTATGGTAAAAGGGAAGAGACGCCAGACTAGTACTATCTATATTGTTTCTCTGTGAACCTTTTTTATCTTATCTACAGTTATCTTTGAACATGTCGAAGACATTATCAAAAAATTGCTATAAAATAACTTGGTTAATTTAAGTATTCTATCGTACAATATTAATTACTATCTATAATATCTAGTACACCAATATTTGAACATGTAAAACCTAGAGGTGGAACATGGAAAAATCATGGAAATTAATGATCTAAAATAAAATAAACAAGGGTGTATGAGAGCGTGTAAGTTAGATCAGCTTGAGTTCATTAGATTGTACAGCAGGAGTTGGTTTGTCGCAAAATTTATCATTGTTCTCGCGAAACCAGCGACAGGAAAAGTTCTCCATTCGGAAATTCCGTCAGGAAAATGTCTGAACGACCATTAACAAATTAACTTGACGAGTAAAGTTAACATCCCTAGGGCATATCAACCTCTTTCGATTTCATCGGTGTACAAATACGAAGATCAAGAAAAATCGTGATTAAACTAAATGAAAATGCAACTCATTGATTAAATAAAATATTGCAATACGGATTGTACGAATTTCGCTCAAATGAAAAAACATTTAATGAAACTAAGGTAGTAAAAAAGCGTATAAAGCGGACATTAATTAATCCATGTAAACCCGCCTTTCTCGCATAAAATCGGATAAACAGCAAAACAGGCGCAAACGAATAAATGATTTATAATATTTTATGCAGCTAGAGTGTTTTGGACATAAAAGGCAGAATATCGCCCTGTTAACGATTATGTTGTGAAAAATTAACACGTTCTGTCATTCGTTTTGGGGATTATATATTTATTTTCAGCCAGTGTACAAAAATTTATTGTAATTCATAAAGCTATGTTATTCGGAAAAGGGACACATTTTTTTAATTCATATATCAGCCATATGTACACGCAGATATTATACAGATATTTGTAGAGTTGTGTGTAACTCTAGTTAAGCTAAATATCTAATACAATTTTGTGGATACATTAACCTGAAAATCACATAAAAACTATTGTCGGTTTTAATTAATGGCACTAATAAAACATCTAAAACAATACATCATTTATATGCATCACTCACAAATTACACAATTACAAACACTTACTTCGTTGTTTATTAAAGTTGGCGATTTAATGTAAATTAAAAACATTTTTCAAAATTGCTAGACGAAAATCTACCTCCAATACTGCCGTTGAATCCTCCCTACCATTTATTAAAAGTCCCAAACAAACTGAAATTGTGGACCAATTATTGATTGATTTCTATTTTCTCGTTATTTGGTGCTAATAAACTATTGGTTTCGGGGTACATGTGAGGCGCAGAAATATAAGTAAGCGGGTTGTTGAATGGGAAAATCGCATTAAGGTTTTCCACGGTCGGACAATTCTCTTTCCCGGACCAAAATCCTTACACCCACATCTATTCAACTTAATTCTTTTGAATTTATTCTTCTGGTAAAGCTCGTTTCTTACTAACAATATCACCCAATATTCACTCTCTGTAATATCTTCTATTGCTCTTTATACAACTTCTATATTCTAATGAGTCTTTAATATTATTAATAAAATATTCTACTGCATATATTCTGCCATTATTCAAAGCAGGGGATTATGTTGCCTTCAATGTTACAGCTTTTACAAAAGTTCAATATTTTAGATTTCTATTGATCTAATAATGAAGAAACAGTAGAAATTCGGATCAGTACAGGCGGAGTTCTGGTTCAAACTTTTCGTAACTCGTATTGAAAATTAGTATTTGCAATACTCAAACAACGCTATGGATAGCTGAATTTTTCGAGGTAGATTTTGGCTAATTTGGTTATCGCTATTTTAAATTTCCGCGAGAGGAGCAGGTATTTTATTTCAAAGTTTACTCCCGATTAACCGAGATATACATAGGTGAAGTCGCCCAAAAACTTCCAAAACTCCAAGACTCACTAATTACATAGTTGTTAGATATTCAAAAGAAAACCTATTAAACGGCGTTAAACGAGCGGCTGATTTTTTTATATTTTCTTCTTTCTTCTCTATCTACTTACCTGATGGAATTTTTATTTAAGTCGTTTTGGATGTTGTAGAATCTACATACATACCTACTCGATTAAATAGTAATACATATTTTTAAAATCTAATCAAATAAACAAGTATAAATGAAGGAGGTCATGAAGGTGGAACTCTTATTAACATTTATTAAATATTGACCCTAAATCTATTGTTGCAATAAAATAAAAACAAGAGTTGAAATAAATAATGAAAAAGAGAAAAAAAAAACTAAAAAAATAAAAACGAGGAATTTGCAAGAAATCAGCAAAAATTCATCAAAAAATCAACAATAACTCAGCACAAATTGTCAACAATTGACATCCACTAAAAAAAACCAAAATTCCCGGCAATATTCTCTTTCGACTCCGCTTTACTTTACACACGCGTTGTTATACGTGGGATAATGTTATTGTCTTAATGGTTGGTCCGGGAAGCATTACTCACCCCAAATAAAGGAAAAAAGTGTCTGGTCTTCGGAACCCTCACGCATAAATTCACTCGATTATCGCCCCTCTTAAATTCGATGACGTTGATGACCATTAGAGCAGGGTTACTGTAATATCGTGCCCGTGACAGCAGGTTATTCGATTTTTCCGTAAAACGTGGGAAAGAAAACTTTGTTGCGTTATGTCGACGTGACCGGTGATAACCCTAGTGTTGCCAATTAAGCGGGTATTTTCTTTGAAATTACCCAATTCTGAAATGTAGTTGTTGTTTCATCGACGGATGTTATGGTATTTGGGATATGAAATAAGAGGGATATTTTATAAAAAGTTCGAGGGAATATTTATTTTCGGATTTGTCACTATAATAATTGAAAAATATGCAACATGCATATACAGTGCATAGAAACATTCTTATTTTAAACATAATTCTATAGCGTGATCCAGAATTCGTGCTCCGCCATAAATGGGATTATGGAAACGACAATAGAGATGCCAAAACTGCAGCCGAAGACATGAAGAAATTTTTCCTTTGGTATATGGAAGAGTAGGGAAGCGTAGGGAAGAATAGGGAAGAATAGGGAAGAGTAGGGAAGAGTAGGGAAGAGTAGGGAAGAGTAAAAAAGAGTAGGGAAGAGTGGGGAAGGATAGGGAAGAGTAGAGAAGAGTGGGGAAGTGTAGGGAAAAGTAGGGTGTAAAGAGGTTTGAAATCAACCAATCCCAGTAATAGTTCAAATTCTAGAAAATATATGAATGAGCTTTAAAACGATTTGACATTATTGAAAGATATTTGTTTGTGGGCATCTTAACGTCCCTGGTTTTTATGTTCCTTAAATACATTCCAGCAGTCTGTTTATTCTATCCGTAATATATTTAAGTTCTCTTACTTCCTATTTTATTTCTGTTTTGGTAATTGCGTTTTCCCCTATTAACATCATTAATAATCTCACCTTTTGTATTATTTTTCTTAACAACATAACAAATATCTCTTCATGTCCGAGTTTTCACATTCCCCATTTTTCTCATCTCCTTTTTTTATTATAACTTCATGTGATTTCCAGGAGTTAGAACGTCCTCTAAGTTTATTAGAGCAGTGTGTCCTTGCTCCAACAGAGCTATCCTGCTCCGGGAGTTGGTCCTGTATCCCTGAGGCTCCGATCTCGGTCAACTACGCATGGCTATCCATAAATATATAATGTCGTCAATTAATGGAGGCATTTAGATATACCCAAACACACACATAAACATCCAATTAATTAGTAGTGAAATTACATCGCAAGTTACATCTGAATTTTCTTTAAGGCAAACGATATTTATAAAGCGAGAATACCAGTATATTGCAAAAAAATCTAATACCTATAATATCAATTGGTGGCCCTCTTGAATTTAATGAAAACGAGATAACGTTTCAAGTTTTATTATTACATGTTATATAGATATATTTCTTGTGTAACAAGCAATAATTTTCAAAATAAAAATAATAAAAATAATGATAAAAACAATACCGTCTCGATTACATCGAATAGCGAGAAGGAAAGCGAGATTTTTCTAATAAAGAATTTCATCGGGTGGGCCGAAAAAAGTAGACAGAAATGATTTAGGGATCTTCCGTGGCAGCGGGAATGTGAAATACTTATCACGTTAGGAGTTGAGAAATTAAAGGCCTCGAGAAATTAACGGGAAATTTATTATCCAGGAAATTTATCGTTAACCACTAGACGAAAATAATTTTTAAGTCCCATTTTGTTAAAGTTTGTGTTAGAGATAATTCTAGTTAACGTAATTAAATAAATAAAAACTTTAGTCACTTATATTTGAATTTGAAATGAAAATCCCAAATCAATTATTACTTACCGCAATAAAAACGTTACAGATAGGATTTAAGGTTGTTTTGCTTCAAAAAATTAGTAATTACAACAAAACAAAACGCTTTAATGCAGGGATTTTTAGGGTTAATATTTAAGGTACAAACACGTATTCGCTGCCACTGTATTAAATTCTAAACCACCCGGTAGTTCTTATATAGTTCTCACCTTCCTTCCCTGTTTGCGTATCTGATTCAATTTTCAACTGCCAAGCTACATTGTGTGAGATATGGAAATCTTTAATTCCATCCTCAACAAGGTGTTAACTAAAGATGATATGACTCCACATTGCACGTACGCCGAAACAAATCGTTTATTTGCGCCAAATAACGAGAAAAAAAAGGAGAAATTTGTCAACGGGTGTACAACTACAGTTTGTTTAGGACTTTTAATAAATGATGATAGGGATTTGGAGAGAGTGTTGGCGCTCGGACGTTCGTAGGGCCTTTAATAAATCCCTCAGACACTCCGGAGATCATCCTTTATAGCGTTTTCGGCAGAGCTTCTTTTCATTCTTACGCGACACCATGGAAAGAATAATAATTATGTGTCGCCAGAGATAGTCCGAAGGCTATTACTGATCGGTTCGCGGAGATTTTTCTGGTTCGTTTTCGTTTCTATTTTCTTTTTTCGTACGTTTCGTGGTTACAGACAGTCTTCATTTTATATACAATTCCATATACAGGTTGCTCCATTTTTAATCGTAACATAGGTTATATAGGCCATAGGTGCGATAAACACAACTTCCATTAGACGCTTATAAAGGAAAAGGAAAGAATGACATTTGTATCATTGCAACTTTTCACTCTGACAACTGTTATTTTATTAATCTTTCTTTGTTCCACTCATAGAAATGACCATGTTACAATCGGAAACGGAGCAAACGATATATATACAATTCCACCAATATCCCACCTGACTTATGTCCGGTTTCACCAATGGCAAATAAATCTATAAATAGTTGTTCGATGAATAACTTTTAAACTCCAGTTAATTATTTTGAGGTTTCACCAACACTTTATTCTTACCATAAAAATATGCGTTTTCTCCAAATATATTTTATTTTATTATAATTTTTTTTACAGTGATACAGAAATTATGCATTACCAATAGAGGGTGTTTTATCAAAATGTCCTCTTTTAAATTCTCAGTAACAATTTTTTTAAATGGAAGACCCCGTATATTTAGAGGTATTCTGCAAGATATACTCTTCTACTTTTTAAAAATGTATTATTTGTACATGTTATTCTGTGTTATTCTACAAAAGAAGAAGTCATATTTCATAAAATTTGGTTAATGTGAATTTAAAAGAGGGGTTTTTATGAAACACCCTGTACAGGCGATAAATTTTTTTTGTGTCACTCTAACAAAAAGTTATAGCAAAATAAAATATATCTGCGAAAACCGCATGCTTTTATGATTGGGCGTATAAAAATTATTAGCTCTCTAAACTGGCTACTTTTCATTGGGACACCCTGTATTTGGAGATTGAGTTTGAGAGTACGTGATTTTGAAATGGATCGAAAAAGGGAAAGAATCAAAAATACCTTGGAAGAGTAGAAGGAAAATCGATCCTTTTTTCTAAAACAATTTGAGGTCATCTACAGGGTGTCTCAGAATAACTATTCCTAATTTTCAGAAATGATAAAGGGCACTTAAATAAACATTTTTTATTTATAAACTAGTGTCCGACAATGTCTCGGTGTCAAGATAACTAAAAATATTTCATAATGAATCTCTATCCAACATTACTAAATTGAAGCAGGAACATTAGTATTAAAAATAATACAACATTAACTCTTCACTAACTCTTCTTGCGTATTAACAGGTGTCTAATAAACCAATGATTTAATATGACCCCAAATACAAAAATCAAGCGGCGTCATATCTGGTGAACGTGCAGGCCAAGAAATCGGGCCCCCTCTACCGATCCATCCAATTTGGAAACTGTGCATTAAGATAATTTCGGCAATTTAATCGAAAATGTGCTGGTGCACCATCATGCTGGAAAACTGATGAAAATATTTCACATAATAAGACACAATAATGTAGAATTAAAGATTAATGTAGCTTGCTGTTAAACATTCGCTACTCAAAAATCTGAATACCAAATCGAATATTGTAAAAGGATCGACGTTTTTGACAGGTTGCTCTGATTAAATTTTTCAATTTAGTAAGTAACTAACTAAAATCTTTCCTGCTGTAAAAACCGAGATTGTTTTTAAAGACCTCTAATTTTCCTTGACACCATGACATTTTCAGACACTAGTGTATTGATAAAAAATGTTTATTTAAGTACCCTTCATCATTTCTGAAAATTAGGAATAGTTATTCTGAGACACCCTGTATAATGAAAATATTTATCAGATGATGTTGAAGATGATGATGAAGATGATGCTAAAAATCTAATAGAAAAATTATTTTAAAATAACTTAAAAAGTACATAATATTTGTATCTTTTACCATTATTCTCAAATAAACTAAAAATACAACCAATAAATTAAAATAAATAATTCGCAATTAGGGAAGCACTTATAATAAATATTACAAAATTACAAATGAGGTTATAAAACAGCAAATAAAACTTAAACTGTCCAAATTTCGTTGGTTCATTTAAACGCCAATTTAATCGTCGAATAACGCTATTTGTTATTGGTGAAACCGGACATAAGACATTATAAATTAGAGTCATCAGAACGAAAATTTATTAGTTTTCCATCTTTCGTCCACTATTCCAGTACATTATTGAATTAATTTACGATTAAACAATCAATTAGTAGAAATAAATAATGACAGTTCTGGCTCTCGTAGTTATTCTCTGGAAAGTCATTTTTCTTGGTCAAGTTTTCTTAGTATAATGTCTATACCAAGTGCCGTGTTTGTGCCGTTGCAATAATAATAAATGGTGAATGTTAGAGCTCAATTTATACTTATCTATATATTGAAGAATTCTAGTGATGTATGTTTGATTTGATTTGTATTATATAGTTTCAGAGTGAATTAAATAACGATGAATAAACATTTTTTGATTCTTTGAAGGTTTTACTACGAATTTTGAAATATTTTTTTTAATTTTTCACTGAAGTTTCAAAATTATACTTTATCTACATCTTTTATTATTTATCCAATTGTGGCCCGTCAAAATAACCCAAAGACAAAATAGCATAAGACAAAACAATTCTGATAAAATTAAGAGCAAGCACTATTTATAAATTTTCAGAGATTTTAAGACATTTTTTATTCTTTTCTATTTTACCGTAAACTATAATTTCTTAATCGAATTAATCGAATTGCAAGTTCTCTTTGAAAGAATTTTCGACTTCTCATCGACCACTTTAAATGCCATCAAATAATAATGGGCAACCCCGCCGATGATATACGATTATAGTAAATCAAAATTTACAACCCTCTCCCAATTCGCTAACCCGAAATCCTAACATTATGGACTCTCGGCTCCTTGGAGAAATGTCCATTAAATAATTACTGAAAATATGATGACATTGTGTGTTGGCAAATGTTTGTTATTCTCGGAAATAACGCTTCGCTCTGAAGGGGTGTATTCACCAATTTTGCCATTTAAATAGCTATATTCAACGCATAAAGCAATAAAACTCTTTACTATAACAAATTAACAAAATAACTTGCTAAAAATATAAATTAAGGGAACTCAGTAATGATGACTATAATAATTTTAAAAACATTCTAGCGATGTGCCGAGTCCGTTAATGCCCTTCCTTTTCATTTGTTGTACGGTTTCAGAATTTGTTCTTAATCCGACTACCGAACTAATTTGTCCTCAGAACTTGTACCTTTGGAAAGCACCTAACATTATTTTAAAGGAAAGAATATTAACAGTGAATCAAATTTACCGAAAAGGTTTCTTGTGTAAATACGAAAAAGAGATTTTGCCAGAGAATTTTTTAATTTGAACTGCTGGATTGAAAATTGTCATGAAGGTAACGTGCTAATTGAATTTGTCGTCGTTCTTGAATTTAAATTTATCAATATTTTCAACAATTTTACGGTTTGAGAAATAGTGCACTAGAATGTTAATGAATTAAAATATTACTTAATTAGTGATATTAATTTCACTATATTGGAAGATCCTCTACATATGTCTATAAAAATCGATATACATAACTGATTACAAACAAAATGAAGTTTTCAGACCGATTCTAAAAATTGGTCAAGCGAATTCGCCCAGCAACTTAATCTAGGATTATGTAACTCTCTTGAAAGAGAGCCGAGCAGTCGGGCATCAGCTGCAGAATTGAGCTTTACAAATTGAAGAATACATATAGGGTAATTGTTATTAAATAATTTTTATTAGTTTTAAAGAAATACTGATCAGTTGCAGCTTTATACTAGTAGGGATGATTCTGGTTGTAGTGATCGAAGAGTGGAAGAAAAAGTGTTTCTTAGAAGGTTAAAAAATATATTTCATCCGATTGAAAAAAAAAACAAATAGACTTACTTTTTGGGCCTTCTTAATCCGAGGCGGGCGAAATTCGTGGAAAAAGTAATTGAAATGCCCAATAGCAAATCAAACAAAATCTTCGACGTTTTACAATTAAAATAAGCTTCAGGGCGCTGCTACTGCCACCCGTCCTGATGAAATTTATTCCGTTGAGTGTAATGCGTTTTCTCTAACAGTCCGTATAAATTCCACTAAAAGGGGATCAGAAAATGGCGTAAAAAAGCGCAGAATGATATCGTGCTCAACCAGAAACATCGCGACTGGAATGTGTTTTCCACCACTTCGCTTCGAATCCTTCTTACTGTTCGTAAATGCTTAAGAGATTTTTCCCTTTCAATTCAAACGAGTAAAATACAAATAACAAAATGACAATCATCTAGTCACACCACTTGAACATTTCACAAGTAACAACGGCACTATTATTTATATCCACATGAGGATCCACATGAGGGTCCATGTTTCAACATATCCACTGAAGACTTTGATTAATAATATAAAATCATTTATAGTACTGCATTCGAAATTGAGTCATTCATTGATTTATTGCGATAAAATATTTTCACATATTGCATTCACAATTAATCGATTGCATCTCGCAAGTAAGAAAAATTATGGTTACAAGAAAATCAAAAGTGACTTTTGCAGAAGTTTAATTATTCTTATGTTATTATTAATTGAAGTGTATTTTTAAGGTTTATTCTATTCTCTTAATGGAAATTGCCTCATCGTTTAATTTTACTCCTTCGTTAAACCGGATCATCATATATTTTCGAAGAATGAATAGATACACTGCTGTGCAGGAATATCACCAAAGCATTCTCGACTCAGATTTCTAAATATAACTTTTTTAATTTATCTTCACGGCGGGAGTTAATTTAATGAAACTCTATCTACCTTCGTAACCTCCAAAATAACTCATTTTTTTCTTTACTTCTCTTTATCTATTTGTTTCTTAATTCTCACCTCTACTGTAGTACATTAAAGGTAAATTTCCGATTACCGCGACGAAATCTTCGGCTTCCCTTTGATTTCATCGCGAGATTCCATAGCACTTCATTATATCGTCACAACAACCATAATAGTCCCCAATGCTCGCTCGTAATCTTCACAAAATACCTAACTATTATGCTGATGAATTAATGTAATGTCGACCATGAAAATTGAATGATGAGCTCCGATGAATCGACTCGACTTGATGAATTTATGCGGGATTGAAACTGATTATTCGATTTATTAATTGGTACACGAACCGATTCATTTTATTGTAACTTTACGATTGGTACAATTTCTTGAAATGGTTTCATTTGATCTCATTCTTTACAATTTAAAAATCCTGTAAAATGCACTTTCGTCAAATTTCATACAATTTGCTTCACTCATTTTTAAACAGCATACAAAAATGTGTTTTTTTTTTCTGTTAACTTTGAACTATGCCCATGAACAAACGGTACATTTTGGTATATAAATAAATTGGGTCCAATCGACTCATTTTGACTACACGTTGTAGCCCTGTGTCCCAATAATTTTGGGACACCCTGTATTACACATAATGTCCCGTGAAACTTGACGTCACCTAATCATTTTGGGATGGAGTGCGCTTTCATCCTGCACACATTTGCCGGGAAACTCCGATGTCGGTTCGGTCGGCAAACAGTCTTTAATGTTTACCAGTAGTAGTGCCGGGAAAAGCGTCGGGAAAAGCACGCCCGGAAAATTCATCTAGTCACGCCCACAATTACTCAGATCGCATCTGACGGGAAAAATCCGGAACGGAATAAGGCGAAAAAATTATCGGGAAGTTCGAATTCGCTAAGGTAGATTTTTTTCCGTGTGTTTTTTTTCCACAGTGCATGGGTTTCGATTTTCGAAGTGCTACGACATTTAATTTGTTGCTGAGGCGTCAGATGAATTTGTAGATATGTAAGTTTAGTTTAAAATTTGTTTAAATAAAAATTAAGTACCTACTTTTAAAGATAATGGCGCGTTACCAGCGCTTTTTTTAAAAGTTAAAGGGGCGTCTTTAACTTAAAATTTTTATATTGTTGCTCTGGAATAACTAAGGAAGTTATTTACTTTAAAGAGACTATACATATGTACGTGTTTAATATGATTATCGGGCTGATAAGGGGTCTATGTATTTTTATTTTTAATAAGTAGGTATACATTATCAACTTGTAAAACTGTTAATTAAGAATACGGCAGAAATATATTTTTTTATAATATATTTTTTATAATATACAGTTAGGACCAAAAGTCCGTCGCCCCCCCTATAACTTTTGAATGGTAAGAGCTTTTGTCGCGCAATTTTTGGTGTTTATATTGTAGTAAAAATAGTATTTTTTGACTTTAAATGACAGTTGAAACTTTCAAAATGACAGTTAGGTGCCATTTTGAATCTTTTTTTTATGGAAAGGGCGGTCAAGTGACACCTCGTTTTAAAGATAATTTCATCCTTAAGTCAAACCCCAAATTTGAAAACATTTTATAATAACGCATATTCACAGCTTTTTCGTTTAAAGGACGAGCCATTGTCAATTTCATCAACTTTAAATTTGACAAATAAATGTCAGAGCCAAGAAACCATAGCAACAATTAATTGACACATTTTATAGTACGTTCCGAATTAATTTTTAAATGTATCAATATGCCCGGGGGTTAAAACTAAATTGGTCTTCACGTGAATACGCGTTATTAAAATGTTTTCAAATTTGGGGGTTGACTTAAGGATGAAATTACCTTTAAAACGAGGTGTCACTTGACTCCCTTTCCATCAAAAAAAAGTTTCAAAATGGCACCTAACTGTCATTTTGAAAGTTTCAACTGTCATTTTTACGCCAAAAAATAGTATTTTTACTACAATATAAACACCCCAAATCCATTTAAAAGTTAAAGGGGTGGCGACGGACTTTTGGTCCTCACTGTATATTTTTTTAATAATAATGAATCGAATTGTCGTGTTTTGAAAATTATAAATTTTCCTCTCTTAAACGATCATTAGATGTAAAAAAAAAACTTCAATAGTGATGCAATGAACTCTGCAGCTTTAAACAAACACTATACGCATATCAATTGTTGTACTTGTTCTTCACTCGTTTAATTAATTTTAATCAATTATTTAATTAAATTTGTCGGTTAATGTACCTAGGTTTAATTAAATCGAGTTTCTGCGAATCGTACTACGTTCATGTCACTTCAACTTTGTTCTTCAACATTTTCATCAGCGAACAAATTCGATCCTGAAAAGATTAATTACACAAAAGATGGAGGATGTAATTTAGAAATTTCCCCATAGAAACACGACGTACCTATACTACTTATAAATCGAAACGCGTCGAATTTGCACTAATTCAAACTGTCATTAGCTTGAATCTGTTCTAATCTCGCTCACACTTTATACAAACACCTTGATTCATTTCAGTTTAAAGTAGATACATGGTCATTTCTATGAGTTGAACAAAGAAAGATTTTTAAAATAACAGTTGTCATAGTGAAACGTTGGAATGGCACAATATCACTCTATTTGCTTTTTCCTTTATAAGTATCTAATGGACGTTGTCTTCATTGCACCCATTGCCTATATGACCTATATTATATAGACTAAAATGAATCAACCTGTATGTAACTAAAGTTGATATAAAAAAAAACACAACAAGGTCAAGAGGGGGGGACCTTAACCAATTCTAACAGGTGGTTAGAAGAAGCAAAGTCATTATTTTTATTTATAATGTAATTTCATTAAAATTCGAAACATTTTTAATCGTATTCATTCATTCAATAATATACTTCGTCGAGGAAATAATTACCATTGGAACACAATTTTTAAATAAAATATCGCCCGGATCATTAACGAATGTTCCGGCGAGTTCGGAGTTGAAAGTTTTTTTATATCTTCGTCAATCCTGTAGGTTTCATTAAGAACTTCTGGGTCTTTTTGATAATCGAAGCCGAACTTATTTAATTTTCGTCATTTATATGGATTATTAAATCGGATTCTATTTAATTACCGGGAATTCGATGGATTATGACCCATTAAAAGTTCTCGGCTGTATCAATCTCGTTGAATTTCCCACGATGTTCTCACCCAAGTTGATGCACTTGGCAAATGTTAGCAGATTATTATCTCGAAGAAGAAAAATGACTCGGAGATTGAATCAAAACCGGTGAGTTTATAGCACATGGTTCAAAAAGCGCCTATATTGTGTAAACGGATAAATAAGTGTTCGAATTTATTTAGTTCAACAATTTAATTAATGAACTTGTGTTTCTTGGAAGTGGAAGAAAGGGGTGAAAAAACCACCGAAGCCGGAATTTAAGTCTATAAAATTAATCAGTTTCGATTCATTAAACAGGTAGTTTTGTCATTAGAGGATCTGGTGGCTACAGGAGAGCTGAATCATTTACTATTCGCGGTATGTCAGACCTTCGGAACGAGCCCATTTGTATTATTTAATCCTCGGAGTTGGACGTTCCAGGATTAATGACGAGCTCGACACACTTCAACTATTCGGTAATAAGTTTTATATTGGATAAAATAAGCGATCATATATTTAATTTAATTTAATAATCAATTCAAAAAATCCAATGCAAAAACAAAATTCAAAAGATAAAATTTTATTCGTTATGACATTTGTACCTAATACCTACATACATATGTATGTATAATAGAAGTAACTGTAAACAGTCTTGGTCTAAAGTTCGAGTTTGTTTCAAGAAAGGTTATACTGAAAAATCTAAAATGAAAATATTAATTTGAAATAAAATACATGCAGCAATGCATCAATTTCCACCGAAATATCGTACGACAAACACGTTTTAACAGAGATTACAAATGTACACACAATTGAATTGTATTAATGGAAGCATTTCAGAATAAACAGCGGTTTCATATGCGTATCGCACGATCATAGACGGTTGTTTAGAATTGAGATAAGAGAAAACAGTAATAGTTCGGCTGTCGGATTGTTTAATAGACGTTGGGGGTGAAATTGGATATGGATAGATTAAATGGTACTTGCTTATCGCTCGAAAATGGGTTTCGCCCCGTTTCAACCCCTTTAGGCAACCGAATAGCAAGAGATTATAATATATTTTTTTAAATCTTGAAATTGTGTCGTTACTTTTGTTTGTTACTTAGGATAAACGAGACCCGACAAATTGGAACTTTCCTAAATATTCCAAAACCTAATGAATTTTGGTATTTTTCGTTAATTTTTGAAAGTTTAATTTTTTGTTAATTAAAATATTTTTTATAAAACTCAAAACTTTTTCTTTTTACATTTCTGAATATGCCTAAACTATTTTTTTGAATCAGGAGAAACTTTATTATCTCTCTTTTTCGTCTTTGTCTCGCAGGGTTTTTTGTGGCGTAGCGAAAATATCCATTAAAAATTTCTATCAAAAAGCGCCCTTATCCCAAATGTTGTATTAAATATTCAAACTTCCTTAATGTAACTTAATGTCGAAAAATAAATATAATCCTGGTTGTTTTCAAATAGCTCTTCTTCGAATAACGTTTTTTTGTTTATTTGAAACATTTTGTAGTAAGATAGTCAATTTTCCGTATAGATTTTTCCGTTTTCTCTATGTTTTTCCATTTTATTTTTCTTAATTGGACTTCATTCTGGTTTACAAAATAGGTGCATCTCTATGGAAGTTATCAAAACTCCCATTTGTCTCTAGTTATGATTTTTATATTTGATTCCCTTATACTAATCAGTTAATATATTTATTTGAAAACTAGAAAGTTATTTTTTAATGTTTCTCATGGCAGATTGTCTGTATAAGGTAATTTTTTAATACTTTGATACTTTAATACTTTTTTTACAATCGTCGTCGAGATTCTAATTCTGGGATCAATTTTTAAAAATGTTTTGCTTTTATTTTTCATTATAATTTAATTTCCTGACTGTTCTTTCGACGTTTTAGGCTTATTTTTTCTACATAAAAAATTAAACGTTACTTTCCTATATGTATGTAAATGAGTTCCGATCGTTTAGCTAATAAAGCTAATAATCATATTGGCTTAATAGAAAACTTTTTACCAAGCCTTTTTTCTTTTTGCTGATGTAAGAACAGTAAGTCAAATGTATTATTCTTTTTAATTTGGAGTTCCAAATCGCTTTGTCTGAATAATAATTAAAATCTTTTGTATATAGGTACGTTTTTTTATTACCTAGCGGACTCTTAATTAAAAAGCACACAAAGAGTTTTATTATTTAACAATACAGCATTTCGGGTAGGTACGAATTTATTTTCATTTTTAAGAAGTTTAATTTCAACCAGAAACTAACCCCTACATTGTTTTGCAAAATGTCTATACTCGTATTTCCTGTATTATTAATTGCCTGTACCTGCTTACGATTATAAAGGCCCAATTTACTGTCGTAATTAATTATGTACCTACTCTAGAATTCCCAATGTGTAACTGCCAATGTGATGTTTTTTGGCTTATCCCGTTTCTCCTGAATCTGGAAGAGTAGATCCCTCTCGGGACGCAAGACTTGTTGTTGAAGATTTGCAAAAATCACCTTTAGTTCCAAGAAGTCGCCTTTAAAAGGACGACTTTTAACAAAACCATAATTTACATGAATTGGGTTTCACATGATTGCAAATGTAACGAATTCTTCATTTCCTATAGTGACACTATTGTTACATGTTTTCTATTTATAGGCATCATCAACTTTCTATTTTTCTGGTTTTAGAGGGCGGGGTAATTGTTTTTAACATCACGTAATTGTTAACGTATTGATTATAGGTTAGTTTAACGTTAACTTATAGATAGCATCAAGTTGACTGGGATTGAGGACACTGGGAGACTGAGACTGAGGCAACCAGTGATTTTTTCCTTATTTTCGGAGACATCTGAATACAAAATATTTGATAAATTAAAAACTTTTATTCCTTCAAACAGTATTCATAAATTATTATTAGATATTTTATTAATTATTAGTAACGAAATGATGATAATGATATGAAATTAATGAAGGTAACGTAAGGGTATTAAATTATTAACAATCATATCAGGAACAAATCGAAGCGATTTTGGCCTGATCTGACCGGACCGAAGTATTCCGAAGGTGGCAAACACACCATGAATAATTTAAAAGTCAGTAAAATCCGAATTTTTGGCGAAAAAAGGCCCGCATATTTTCGTGTGCCCTTCCACTGAATTATTCACGCTGTACCCGTAACCCGAGTGATATTTATGGAAAAATCAGGACAGAAGGAAACAGAATTGACTCGTGAAAAAACTTATGGTTACACTTCTATTTTGTCCTCTCCTCTACTCAGTTTGGCCCTGAAGGAGTTTAAATTTTCACAAATACGAAATGGAAACCGCAATGAATATTTTATTATGTACCATACCAGGTTTTTCTAATGACTATTAAACTGATCTTACTTAAAACTCTCTTGGCCACTTCTGTTCCTCTTTAGTCTCACTTATTCGAAAATAAATTGGCAAAATATCCCATAAATTAGTCGCTTTTGCATATTACCCACTTAGAGAAAATAAACTCAGTGGTGCAGAGTGCACAAATACAACTCTAGGAAACGTTTGCAGATGTGCAGAGTCAAATGCACAGGGACCGGGCGAGAGGAGGTTTAATAAAATTAGTTCTGCCTTATTGGGAAGGTTCTACGATTGGAAATTGAAGGAATTAGGATAGGGGAAAGAGGAGGGAGAGTCTGTTTGTTTACGATTTACATTCGTGGGTTTACAATTCTAGCTTTCGATCGACAGAGACGCAGCTTCACTGATTAATACAGGAAGTTATGTAGCTAATTGCTCGAGCGTACCAATTCTAATGTTACCTTCATAAAACATTTTCTTATTTAACTAAAGATATATTAAGATTAGTTCAGAGTCGGCGCAATTTGTATAAGACAGAATGTTGCTAAAATATGTACTAAAGATCCTGTGCAACGATCATCCCAGTGATGCGATCCCTTTCTGTTTCTCTAATAGGTTCCAAGGACTTGAAGAATAGAGTTTAATAAAACTCACCTGTAAACGAGTTCCATTTAACATGGCTCCTTAACTTAACTTAAATTCAATTACCATGCTAAACAAAACTATTCAATAAACTAGGCACCTAGTACACCGCTGTTTATTTAGTAGTAGGTACTTATATTTAATTCTGGTTTTGTCAATAGAAATAAATGTTAAACTATAACCGTAGTTTGGATATTATGAATGTAATGTTGCAATTGATGCCTTATTTTAAATTTATCTAATATAATTTAATTGCGAAATAAAATCTTAATTAATTTTCAATATGATTGATATTTGGCCTGATGAAGATTGACTAGTCGCGAGCCAGATTCGATAAATAAGCTCAAAAACTGTACGAACAGCTTAATAGATTAAGCGTTATCTATTTTGGAATTAGATCTGTTAGGAGACAGATCCGGACTAATTCGGGCAGGGTCGAGAAATTCTTTAAACGATAAATCGTTGGGGAAAAGTCATATGGAAACGAGGAAAAAGAGAAAAGCGTATTTTCTCGTCGATTGAATGTGGACTATTATCATCTAACTATTATGCCTTACAAAAATGCATTCTTTTTGTGTTAATATTTTTTTTTTTAAATTTTACCAAAGCAGATCCTTAATAATATTTTTTACGAGGATACCCTCAAAGATATAGACACGGTTTCTATAGGGTGGCCACTAACAAGATAAAAGGTATTTGAATCTGTGTTAAAAAAACTTTTAATTTTATACAGGGTGTGTACAGAAAATGTGAAGAGTTGAACTTCAAAAATACCAATTTTCTTCATTTTTTTAATGGAACCATCAGCGGTAAAAAATAAAGGAAGTTCATGTTCACTTCCCTATACCTAAACCTAATAGGTTTGATGATATTAAAAATTTCAGTTAACGCTTACATTTTTGACTCGATTATTTTTGTTGCAGACAAATCGACATTTAACCACCAACAATTTTCTTGAATTTTGATATATTTTCAATCAGCCCGGAATGAGTGAGTGAATCCAGTGAATCGACATGGAGAGACGTAACGCCATTTTATCACTAGTTTATTTCGGTAAGTCTTTCATTTTTAATAATCACATCTACCAATAAGCAAACTTGACATTAACAATTTGTAATAAAAAGTTTATTTGCAACATGTAAATATTCAGTGAATATATTAATTGGTATGTTCCGCGGAGTTTTCTTTAAAATTACAGTAACACATATAACGTACGTACCTGCTAACTATTCAAATAGAAATATAAAATATAATAATTGGGCGGATATTATCTGCTTAATTAAATTTATTAAAGTTTGTTATTAAAAACAAAACAAAGCCTTCATTATTCTCACGATTCGATTACCTATTTGTACACGAATTTGGAACGGCGAGTAGATGTTTTTTGTTAAAGAGAAAAAGTTACGTTCCGCAACGAATTTTCTGGGCGTAGGTGCCTAACTAATATAGTAGTTAGCACAACAACAGCTATATGCTTTAGCTACAGAATTCAATAATAAAGTTAGGTGTTTCAGGAACCTCTGTGAAGTTGGCACTCCAATTGAATTTTTTAATTATTTCTTTTTTACATTAAATGAAGATTTGTTTTTAGTTGAATGTAGTGAAGACGATTTCGTTTGTAGTTGTAAACAAAAAAAGTTATAAGGGATTTAAAATAGGGGTAGTTACCCAGGTTAAGAAAAAAAATCGGAAAACATATTAAACGGTGTTAAATCGTTTATAGTTAATAGTAGTAAATTAATTTACGCTTGTAGAAAAAAGAGAAAAATGTTAGAAACGAAAAATGTTAAGCCATTAATTAAGCGAAATTAGCATTTTTGCGTTAATAATTTTGCGAAATCAATCGAAATGTACTTGTAGTTTGTAATTGTAGGACAATTACGTGTGTTATGTTAAGCAAAAAAAAGTATAGAGAGTAAAAAAAAGAGATTCTAAACCCAATTGGGTTTAATAATAACCTCCATAAATTTATGAAAATTAGCAAATAAACTATTTATTTTATGTTACGGTATAATCCTTTTGTAGTTTATTGTACAATATGTACATACAATATGTATGAAATATGTGCCATTTCCTGACAAATAAAGGTCAAATGTGGGCAACTTTGTTAGTTTAAATTGAGGAAAAAAACCAACAAAATGGTCAATATTATAATTCAACACCCCATTCGTCACATTGAAAGTCTAATTGTTGCAATTAAAGGGAAATTTGAACAAATTGAACATATTCAGCTATTTCTTTCTATGTTTAATTTGGTTGAAATATAACAGTAATGATAGTATTATTACTGTATAATTTACTTTTTCTATAAAACTTATTATTTCATCGATTTCGCGGTCAACTTTATTGCAGTTAGCAGAGGGTAAAGAAAAAACCTAATTTTCTCAACCTTCACCAAAACCTTCGCCGATAAATTGTATTTGATATTAAGGCGTTTTATAAGCACTTGAACTCCTTTCTGCACGTACACGTCCTATATTCTATACTACCGTTGAAGACAATTTCCTCTGATAATTAATTAATTTCCTAATTAAAATACGAGCTCCTAAAATACAAGGTCAAGAAAGTAGATCTTTAAAAAATTATTGTGACGAAAGTTATTATTTTTCCTTGGTTTGAATTCACTATTGAAAACCCATTTTAAATATTTAACCTGGCTGCGTAATAATTCTCAAGTAGGGTAGGGCGGGGCTAGTTGAGCAACTTTTCACTTTAGCGGATATAGCTCATCAATGATATGTGTGAATGACTTGTTATGTGGCTTGATGGATTAGTAATTTATCTCTTAACAAAAGTGTCCATAGTAACTTTTTTGTAACTAGTTGAATTTAAGAGCTACAGCTGTTTAAATGCAGAAAGTCAAGTATGCTCAATGTACCCCATAGGTGAGGTAAGTTGAGCAACGGTATGTTTACATATAGGATATGTTTATTTTTATAATCATCTCTTTATTTATTGTGATTTAGTGACAAAACAACAAAACTTAAAGTAATTTACGAGCTTTCTGTTTAAAATCAGAATTAAATAGCTTAAAAAAATATTAATAATATATTAGCAAGTTTTGGTCGTTGTTACTGTTGCAATTAATACAAATGAAAGTAAGACCATAGCACCTGGAAGACATTTTATTTGTGCCCATTCCCTGCAAGCTTGGCAGTGAATCCAACTTTCTCCTGGTAAATTTCGCAGTAGTTGCTCAACTAACCCCAACCCGCAATTTTAAAATAAAAGTGAGGTCATAAAGAAATCGTAAGAATTATAACCAGAACATCTCTACATATCAAAAGTACAATAATTTTCTGGAATATTAACCCTTACCCCATTGAAAACGGATAATATTTGACTAATACAGACGAAAACTTGCGATAGACGACGTTTTTACTTTTTGGTCACAAAAAAAACAAAACGCACGGGGGCTTTACTCGCTTGTCGAGGCGCCACTTGCAATAGCTCTGTGATTAGGTCTCCCCCGACCCCTTCTTTCCGCCATAAGATGTTTATGCGTACGGTGAATAGTTTGCGATTCGATTGCACAACTTACCCGTATGCTCAACTAGCCCCGCCCTACCCTACACCTAAACTATACATCGCAATTCTTGTAAAATTGTGTTAAATTTCTTAATAATAAAAATGTTTATATACATTAATTTATATTTTTTATTCTATTCGAAAATAAATACATATTCACAATTACTCTGTGTATATCGTCGTTAAATCTACTTGAATGCTTTTAAACAACCATTCCATGCTACAGATTTTTTTCTTCATGTTTTCGCTTTTTACATTCCGCTGATTAAAACCTCCCAACAAAGATTTTAAATCTCACCACCAGGATATCAAAGAAGGAAATAAGTTTACCACCTCAAAGCGACACAAACCGTTACATGATTTGCGTATCTCCTGAGAGGAACTTTTTTAGAAAAAAATAAAAACAGGAGGAAAACTAAAAGTGAACTCAGAGGAGCCCTAATAAGGGTCGGATAAAATCCTGCAATATTGGTTGTTGCAATTCTTATATTAGTCTTCAGTGACATACATAAAATATGTTCATTACCCCATAACCACAATGTCATTTCTACTCGTTAATAATCAGATTTATTTAAACTGTATATTGTTTCCAACAAAATTTGAATCTGGGGATAAGAAACGCCACCACTGTTCTCGTCCTCACTGCCAATTATGAGTATCAAGTGGTTTAAACGACGGGAAATCGGATGGTAAATAGCAGAATGTAGTAGTTGCTTATCGAAGGTTGAAAATCTTTTTGAGTGTGGAAAATCGCGACGGCGGATTGTCCAGAGCGTGAACAATTTTCCGGGAACGCTGAAAAGTTTTCGGGTTTCGTACCCGCATATCGCAAAAAGAAGGAAAATTGCGCAGCTGTACCGTTCGTTGAAGATGATTATTAGAATGGAAAAATTAAGATGAATTTATTGTATTAAATTCTAGGAACTTTTTTAAGTAACTATAAATTTACATTTCGAGGTTTTAATCACTTTTTTTCTTATCATTATTACAATGGAATGTACATACAATGGAATTGAATGATTTATAAAAGTTATAGGTATATGGATTTATTAGTACGCCCTAATTTCACTTCTTTGTAGCTAATTTGCTATAATTAATTCATTAATTTTGTGTAATTTTGAATTTTTTAAGAGACCATAGACCATAAGAGATGTAAAATAATCAACAGATATTCTTATCCCTCTTATCCCTTATACGGATGTTTTCGCTATTTCTCTTCCAATGCGTTAACAGAGTTATTCCTGCACTGTAGCCAATCCATTTATCTTGATATACTTTGTTGATTCGTCGTATATTTCAATTTTTGAAAAGTATATGGCGCACATAGGTTAGTGCGGGAGCACTATGGGACATGCTGGGTAACTTGTCTTCATTTTCTTGTTGCATGAAGATTTATGAAATTTCGCGGATTTTCCGCGCTCGAATATTTCCGGTTAAAAAGTAGATATTAATAACACTTTCAAGCTTATTACACGACTTTGGTCCCAGAAAAAAATACGCTCTACAAATTAGGTCTCATATAACACTTTTCTATTCCTATGTATGATGATTTAAATTTTGAAAAACTATATGGTTGTTAAATTAAAATTTTTCTCATTAAACTCAAAAACTACTTTTTCGTAGAAATACCCCGTGTGAAGAAAACCCTCGATGAAGAAAAATTATATCCAAATATTTGCAAGTATATCTAAACAATCTAAATAAACAATCTAAACTCTATGAAGTTATTTCAATTATAGCGTACAGTATACCTACTACAGGGAATAAGGTCACCAGATGTTTTTATTTTATGTGTTAATTTTTGAAATAAACTTGAAATTAATAACATTTTTGGATAGAGAATGAAAAGACCTTTCAAACAATATATCACAAGCCCAAACTTCCCATTTCAAAAATTTGAGGTTGTAACTGTCCTTCGAAGGGAGTTGAAAGTAGAGATCAAATTTTCACTAATGTCAATCATCAAGAATGTCTATGAATATGTAGAGTAACCGAAAAAATGAATTTATTCCAGTTAAGGTCTCCACCCTGTATATATTGTATGTATCTTGAATAAAATGTGGAAAATGAATTTTCCCTTACACGAGAATTGGAACGAATGGTGCGAGTCACATTTCCTTCTGCGACTATTATAAAAATAATCCTTCTTGCGAGTGACGCTGGGTTTTCCTTGTTTTTCCTCAGTTTCTATCGTTTTTCCTCCAGTTCCTGTATGTTTTTAAACACGTACTACATTAGCGAAGATGGATGAGAGGGCTTTTTATTTAACAGATACGATTTCAAATTTTCTCCAGCATATGAATTTGCAAAAAGTTTCCATCTTAGTAAAAAAACTAAATATGTACGTTCGTAAATATGTGTATAAATTAAGGAGATGCCACTGGGGACTTGTTGTTGTTGTTGTTGTTTTTTATGCGGGCGGTCTTTCCAGCCCCGTGACCACCTAGATCTAATGATCCTCTGTAGTTTCCCGCTGTTTCCCAAGGTCATTGATTCTGCCAGAGGTCGCAAGTATTTGCAAACCTCAGCAGGTCGGATGCCCTTGTGTTTTTGAGATCGCTAGGATCTAATGAGGTCCTTCCCCAGGTATTATACCTGCGCAAGGATAATGCTGGACAGTGACACAGTATGTGTATGCTGTCCTCATCAGCCTCCCCACATAGACGGCATGTTTTCTGCTCTACTATTTTGAGGCGGTATAGGTGCGCTCTGAGTGATACGTGTCCTGTGAGTAGTCCAAGCGTTTTGCTCAGCCTGTCACGGTCCATAGCCCAGAGCTCGGTTGCCCTTTCTTTTGAGGGTGTTTCCATGAACTGTTGGGATACCCTACAGCCTGTCGAGTTCCTCCATCGAACGAGATGTTCCCTTTCTAGGAGTTTGTTTAGGTATTGTTTACCTTCTGCAAAGGGCATTCCAACTATCTGCCTACTACCAGGTTGCTCCATGGCCCCCTCTCTGGCTAGATTATCGGCTACCTCATTGCCTTCTATTCCCTGATGTCCAGGGATCCAAATTGGAGTCACTACATTCTCAGCCCCTAACCTGGCGAGGTTCTGCATGCAGTCCCGCACCACGGCGGAGACCGTGGTGTTTTTCGCCAGTGCCTCTAGGGCAGCGCGGCTATCCGAATAAATATTTATTCGGGAATGTGTGGCTCCATTATTTATGAGATGCTCTGCACATCTTAGTATAGCAAATACTTCGGCTTGGAAGACCGAAGCATGTTCACCCAGGGATGTGCTCTCCCTGTAGTTGGTATTTTGCCCGTAGATGCCCGATCCATGGCGGTCCCCACACCCCGAGCCATCGGAGTACCAGTTTTCGCCCTGATGTTCCATCAACGGTTTTTGTTCCTTCCAGTCTTCTCTGGTTGGTATTTTTACCCTATAGGTGTGTTCAATCATAACCTGTTTAGAGGTTCTGTCTTGTTTTAATGTAAAAGGTGTGTTTCGAAGGACATGAATCCTGGTATGTCCAGTTCCATTTTCCTTCCACTCCCCTTGACATTTCATTCTGTATGCTGTCTGCCGGGCGACATTTGTCACTTTTAGGTCCAGGGGTGGAATATTGAGCGCTATTTCTAGCGCGTCAATTGGTGTGGTTCTCATGGGCCTTGCAGCCTTGTTACCTTGCAGGCTTTTTAACAGGTTCCGATTCCCCACCAATTCTACCCTGGGCCACCAGACTACTGCAGCATACAGGAATCTTGGTATTAATACCGTTTGGTATAGCCAAAGAGTTACCCTAGGTTTTAATCCCCAGGTTTTTCCTATGGCTCTTCTACAAGCCCACACTGGGGACTTAATATTTAAAAATTCCTGTTGTATTGTCGGTGTTTCGATCCTTTTGAACAGGTTTAGTTTTCACCATTATTTCGCGATTCGATAAAAAATGAACACTCAACTGTTCTCACTGATCCTCTTTGAAGTAATGCGAGGACTTTTCAAGAGGAAACTTGAACAACAGAAATTATTTATTGTTTAAGTTTCGAAACACGGATAAATAAGTAGGTGGCATGTGTACCTATACACGGAAAATATGGAAACCGTATACCGTAAAGATTAATATCGTCCGAGAGAGTAGAAATAAATAACCTATGGAACAATATACCGTATATCCAATTTCGAACGCTACAATCAGTAGAAAAAGAGAATCAGTCGAACTGTGGAGAGACGCACGCGGCTTCGGCGCGATGAATCGGATGTCGAATGTAGCATTCGACCTTGAACACATGGTATAGAAAAATATAGAAAAATATAGAAAAATATAGAAAAATATAGAAAAATACAGAAAAATATAGAAAAACATAGAAAAATATAGAAAAATTAAGAAAAATATAGAAAAATATAGAAAAATATAGAAAAATATAGAAAAATATAGAAAAATATAGAAAAATATAGAAAAATATAGAAAAATATAGAAAAATATAGAAAAATATAGAAAAATATAGAAAAATATAGAAAAATATAGAAAAATATAAAAAATATAGAAAAATATAGAAAAATATAAAAAATATAGAAAAATATAAAAAAATATAGAAAAATATAAAAAAATATAAAAAAATATAGAAAAATATAGAGAAATATAGAAAAATATAGAAAAATATAGAAAAGTTTGTTTTTTATTTACTATTCACTTTTTGTTAGCCCCCGACTAATCAAATCGAATAAATTATAATTCATTATAATCGCATCATCGATGTATCCGATATCCCGGAATCTTTGAAAACCGATTCAGTCAACCGTTTCGGATCGAAATCACTCGTTACCCTGATCCTGATCCCGTCGAGTTAATGATCCTTATATAACCGGCAGTCGGGAGGCGAACCGATCGGGAAACTGGTAATGGTAAATTGCTATTTCCTTCTGGAAAAATTACAAAGTAAACATTTACACGATTAGATTAGAGCCTTTTTGAGCGGAATGGTTTTCTCAATTTTCGAAATTTAACGCCGGCAAATTTTATTCGAACTGCCTTAAGCTATAATTTGCATTGTAAATTCATATAAATTTATGCAAATTTGTACAGAATATGATCTATGGGTGCAACAGGCAATCTTTCTTTGATAAATTTCTCTAAGAATTTTTTTCTGGGAGGGGTTTTTGAGGAAATTTGAAATGCCCAAAAAATAGGAGTTTAATGCTCATTAGACTGGACGATTATGTTTCTGGAAGTCTATTATGCATCTTCTCTCATAATTTTCGAATTTTATCAAAAGTTTATTTATGCTCTACCAGCTGCAGCTTATTTGTATTCTACAGCTTAATTATTGCAGGGACGCTTGTACGTTCGATCTTCCACGGTGGGATTAAGTAACAACAACAAGAAAAAAACGAAACACCCGATCCTCATAGGCTAAAATAATACTCCCTCTACTCCTTGTTTAATTGAATGACGACTCGAGAAGCAAACTCCGCTGACGTTGATTAAACTCGCTACAAAAATTCATGAGGCTTCGGCTCTCTCGCCGGCGAAATTACGATGAAATTATAAGGAATGTTTACAGACTAGTCTTGAGTCTCTAGAAGCGCGTAAATATTCAATATACCCGGGACAATTAGGGAATTTTGATGTCGGGGAAGCTTTTTCTGCATACCTAATGCCTGTAATCGATCGAATGTCGAAAGTATCTGGACCTTTTTGTTTGGTTTTTCGTTGAAGAAACTTTAGCGAAACAGGAAAAGACTTTGCTAAAAGATTAAATAAAAAATAAATCTTATTGTTTTGAATTATCTAAATAAGAATACAATCAGAAGCCAAAACTAAGCAATGTACCTTTTGACAGGTTTATCGCTCTGTTTGCCTAAAAGAGTAGAAACGTTTTCGAAAAAGAGCAATAACAAAATTAACTTGAAAAAGGAAGGTAAAAATAAGAAGAAGAAGAAATAAGTCGACAATTTGTCCGCCCGTTGTTTGAAAAACTTTTTAACGCCTTTTAAACTTTCTCATTAATATTTAAACGCGTTATTTTTGTTTCGAATGTCTTGGAAATGCTACAGGAGGGTTTTGCGCTTATTTTCTTTCCGGCGTACTCGGGCAATTTTGCGAAATAATCCCTCCACCAAAGGAAATTTTTTTTAGGGGATCATAATTAAAAGTTTGAAGTTTATGCTGCCACTTATAAAAAACACTTCATTAAAAAATAGCAATATTTTATACATATTTTAAAATTAGCATAAAAAACTCTACACAGAGCAGTTTTATTATTATGATAAAATATGATGAATAAAGCAAGATACAGAAAGTACTAGACTTTTCAATTTTGCCCTGTATAACAACATCTAAGTTAGCTATGATAATTTTGAATCGTTTGTTTCATAAAAAAAGTTTAGATAGAATGTGAAAACTGGGATAATTGAAATTGAGATATTGGGCAGCCGCCATTTTCAGTTAAATTTAATTATTGACTATAGACTATTTGACTATGAATCACCATTTACATTAATTAATAAATATTACAACTGCAGATCCGTAATTAATACTTAAAAAATATTCAATAATTTATTTTCTAAATTTTTCAAAATACTATTATTACCTTTCTCAACGAATCCCCTTGAATAATATAATAATGTTTTTTACTATTCCCGTAATACAGGATTTCATAAACGAACGAAAAATAGGTAAAAGAATAAAGAGTCTTTTGCTTGATGATATTGTTGTGAGCGAGAACAGAGAACATGTAAAGTTCCGATTACACACACTTCCGATTACAAAAATGGATGGCATGCGTTTATAAGGAAACTAAATAAGGCTCGTGTTTTCCGAGTAATATCGTTTTTAAGACAAGCAGTGGCGTTTCAAAGCGAAAATAATTGTATAAACTGGAATATCTGGAACAGGGATCTGAATTATTATAGAACGTTGACAAAAACTGGGGCTTGTTATAGAACGTAGATATACAAATTTACAAAAAATCTCAGCGTTATTAATGGTAGTCGTGATTATTTATTAAACCGGAAATCTTTTTGATGTCCTTCGTCCCTATGATGCCTTTCAATATAGCACTTCCGATATAACGATACACCAATAGAAGAAAAAGAACACATCCAATTCCTTATGCAGCATTGGCAAAGCATGAGGTAAGGTAAATCGGCTATTTCCTTATCCTTTGATGAACGTACTGATGGAAATTCCGGAGGAAAAATATTCGTATGACCTACGAAAAGGTCCATGTATTATACAAATTTATTTTCCTGTATCGTAAATCTGCCATCTTGACTGATTCGTTAAAGAACGTTAAATGAACGTTAAACGTTAAAGAACCCTTAGGTTTTTTAGATATTTTCCTCTTTTATAAAACCAAATAATGAACAAATAGATATACACCTATACAAATATAGGTACCTACTAAAAGGAATAAAATGCTACTAAAAAAATTAGGATCACATTTTTATGTTGAAGAATGTCAATTTATAATTTAGTTGGATGTGTTTCGGGATTTTCTATTATAAATAACCGAAAAAATGAATTTATGCCATTTGGCGTTTCCACACTGTATGTAGTTATATATTTTTTAAGAATTAATTCTCTACACCCATGCAGAGAATTCTCTTACAATATTGCCGAGAAAGTATGCCTATACTTTATTCATGATCAGTTTTAGTATAAAATATGTAAGACGAAAGTTTGTTCGGATCAGGCGATTTTACTGCAGAGTGCACTAAATTTATTTTCGGAAATTGTCTACTTGATCGACTTTTAGAAATTAGTTTCCTACGTACCTATGCGCACACGGTTATTTCCGGGAATATTTCCTTTGTAGCAATTTTCATATGGCGAAAACATATTTTCCTGTTACTTACAGAGCATTCGCTCGATTGTAGAAAATATTGGAGAAAATAGATTTTTCAATTCACTCAAACAGTCATGCACTCAAACAATGGTTGAGGGAACTTTCAAAGTCTCATTATATCTTAACGAAAAATAAACTTCCTATTTGTCTTCTCATACGAAATACTTCTCCTGTCCAAAAAATTTCCGAGGAATATCGTGGATGGGGCCAGATTATTCCATTCAAATATGGCTTGTCCGGTTTTCCGGACTAAACAAATTAAACGCGATTAAGTCGAAATTGGTTGTAGAACGAGCGTCATTAACTATACTAGACAGTCAGTTGGAAATGTGAATTTGGCGAAAATGAAAGATTACCGCGGTTTTTTAGGTGTTTTCTCGCACCGCCGAACGGGAGTTTTTTTTATTGAAACGGGTTTAATAATAATACCTGTTAGGAATAGTTTACTGTTATTAGTTGATTTTGTTATCCCTTTGTATATTTGTTACCTATATTTTTACCTCGTTTACTTCTCGTATTATATAAGATTGGTATTATTATCTTCGGGTAGAAGATAGTTGCCATATAACAATACCGGTACCGGTTGAATTAAAATCCTGTGGGTGTTTTGTAAGGACGAAATTTTTTTTGGAATATTTGGAATCTTGTTAATTAATGAGATTATAATGCAAATTCAAAATAAGTGGGGAAAATCTTACGTAAAAGTTGATGGAATGATCAAAAAATGGTGGAAGTACAAAATCTAGCAATAATTTAAATTTATATTCTATCTAAACCGTCCATTACAGGCATTTGCTCAATGCCTAAAAATACGGGGTGATCAATTTTAAATAACAAAGTTACAGCCACTTTATAGCCGAGTTAGTCAGACAATTTTAAACCCCCTGTAAATAGACCATAAAAACTCAGTTTATTTTCTTTTAATACAGTGTCTGGACATTCTCGATACCAAATTTCAAACTTTTTGGTGCATTATTAACAGAGATACCTTAGATAATGCATTCGACCTTTTTCTAAAAAAAAAATCGAAAAACTGAAATAAAGCGGCCCCTAAACGTACCATCAAGTTGATCAAACTTATTTGCACAAACTTGTGGACCATACATGTTTATCCCCTACATTGTAATTTTTTTTATAGTGAGAGTGAATTTTATTAAGTTTGTACAAACGAAGTTTGACCATGTAGTATCGCAATTTAATAATTTTAATTATACATGTTGGAAATACATACAAAATTCATATTTTACTCATCCCGATATGTTTATAACAATATGTTTGTATATAAAATGTTTCTTCAAGTTTGTTCACTTGTATAGTGCATCAACATAATATGAACTTGTTGGAGTGAACTCTAAATAAATTAGTTTTAAGTTTTGTATGTATGTACAATTAAGTAATGCAAACTTATTGTCAGGTTTAGGGACCGCTTAACTTAAAATACCGAAGTTGACCTCTACTTCAGGTATAACCGGATGTCACATATGGTTGAAAATATTTTAGAAAAACTCAAAAAACTAGAAAAACATTGATTATCCTTTACTCCTAAATTTTCAGATCTCTAACTCTTCAGGATCTCCTATAACTTCTAATGAACGGTTTCCTTGAGAAGCACTGTATATGTTTATATTTTCTATTAATTATCGTTGCACAAAGCCAAGCGAACAAAGAACTTCATCTGTTTGAAGTCAAAATTGCCATAAAAAGTGCAAAATTGAAAAGTATAACTTTAAAGACTTTTTTTTTTAATTAAAGAAGTTTTCTTTGTGATTTGCAATCGATTTTTCGACAAACTGAAAGTTCGAAGGCGAACAAAACGATCATAAACATGTACCGTTGTTCCGATTTAATAATAGAAGCAACTGGAATTTATCTGGATAAGAGCAAACAGTCTCTTATCCATACACTCTTCTCGACTTAATTGAACTTTTCTATTAGCGAGGCTTTTCCTTTCGGGTTGCTAGTTTCGATTCCAATTAATAAGTTTAATATTGTGAGAAGTATGATACTATTTTATTTTGTAATTAGAAAATGATAAAATAAATAAAACGTAAACCTTGCAGTGTAGGCAGAACACAAACGATGTCCAATGAGTACGGAAACGGTTGATTTTTAGTTAAATTTAAGGCAAATTAGTTTTTAAATAGAGTATAGGTACAAATGTTTAGAACAAAATATACAGACCATTTGTACGGCATATATTTTTTTTATTTCAGCCAGTTATACTGCAGCTCTACGTTTGAAAAGCATGTCAGTGCCTATTGTTGCGGATTTGCGAGACATAATGGAGCTTGATTGCCACTTTGACATGGGCAAGGAGGAATTATATGCCGTGAAATGGTACAAGGATGACCAGGAATTCTTCAGGTAAATATGCGGATATTTAGCGAAATTTAAATCAATTGTCAAGAATAAAAAAATACGAGAAAATTGGAAAATTAACAAATCAAAACTTATGTGATATTTTATTTTTCGAAATGTTTTAACAAAGTTTAACAACATTGTCCACAAAGAATTAACACTTGAGAATTTTAAGGGGTGGATTACCATAAAATGTATTTTGTAAATTCGACCCAAGTAAAATAAATATCTAATTGATTATCTTTAAGTTTAAAAAGAAGTTTTTCAATTTTACCAAAATTAAGCACGCTGCTCGACTGGTTTTTGCTCAGGTACATGCCCGGAGGTCAAGAGAGAACGCGGGTGTTTCCGGTACCAGGAGTCAATGTGGAAATGCGCACCGTCGAATGTAACCAGCGTAGATGCAAAATCAGTCTGAGAGATTTGACGAGAATGCACAGTGGCGGCGCTTACAGGTGTGAAATTTCAAGCGAAGCACCCGCATTCAGATTGACATCGGAAACTCGCAACGTAACAGTAGCTGGTAAGTATATCATGCATTTTGATTTTTGCAGATTAAAAAATACCAAATGCTCGATAAAGAAATTTATAAAGCGTTAAAAAATAATTAAAAACGACTTTTAATTTTTGACAAAATTATACTGCGCTTTTTACAGTAACCGTTCATTAGAACTTACAATAAAAAATTATCACATAGTCACTCACACTCGTTCGATAAAAGTAAAGATTATGCCTCCCGATAGTCAATATCCCGATGGTATTCGGATCATCCGGGTCTGAGAATTTAACGATTTATTTCGGCTCTAATAATTTTTGTGTAGAGGATTCCGAAAAGGACCTACGATGGATGCTCCCAGCTATGATTGTTTCGATAATTTCGCGAATTAATATTCAGACGATTATGTTTATGAAATTCGTGTTTAAATAAAAGAGTTTCGTCGAATTTGGGAAACGAATCCGCACCGAAACTCCAACATTTTAATTAGCTTGAGATATCGAGAAGGCACCCTGTGGGTATTAAATACCGATTCCGATCTTTCAGTTTCTGACGGGATCACTTTTGTAATAATTAATTAATATCTAGCGAAATCTATGTAGAAAGTATAGGGTTTTTCGGGTCCATCACATCTGTATAAAGTTGCTAAAGGTGCTGCCGCATATTCACCAAATTAATATTAAATTGCTGTAATGAATTTTTGTAAAATCTTCTGCAAATTTATGAAAAATTTATGAAATCTTTATTTATTCGGGTTAAACGTTTATCTGGGTCAATTTGGGTAAATTTTAATTATGTAGATTGGTTCTGAATGGATTCCTGATGATACCTCTACAGCTATAGCATTTTATTCTTCTATTTTACAGAGGGCATATATCACTAGTTAACGATTGTCTTTGTCTGCGAAATAAATCTAATTTAAATACGGTTACCTCTGTTTTTGATACTTCTTTAGAAAAGGGGAATTCGCGACGACTGAAGCAAATGGAAATTACTTTAATGAGTGCAGTAAATGAAAATTCTAGTTGAAGACAATTTGTTCCTCAAGTAATTGATAGTACGTTATTTCGTTGAACATAATTGCACAATTCGAATTAAAGTCGAATAAAAGAAAATTTGTAATGAGTTTTATTTTAATTACACAAGAAGGATAACTACTAAACCTCAAAGTTTTTACTTTTTACCATCCATGTATTTTTATGTATCATTTTATACAGTATTGCTGGTTTTTAGTTAACAAAGGCCAAATGAAATAATTTTTCATCTATGAAGAACAATATTTCTTTATAAATGACATTAAATGCCAGATTTATCATCCCTTCATAATTTGAATGTCCCACTAAAAATCGTAATTCACGATAAACAAATATGATAGTTACGGTCGTAAATTCATTTTGCGGTCTATTAAAATGAAAAATTTCCAACTGTTACATAAAATCGTCCCGAATGAGAATATTTTATTTCTTAATTCTCCTTTCTATACTCTCTTGCGGCTCCAAACTGCCATCAATTAGCTCCCTAACCCACATATATACGATTATACGGGATCCCGTTCGAGCCAAAAGCAGCCCTTTTCTAAGACACAGTTAAGTTCCTATCTGAGATTTACCCTTCGAATTCTAGAATTGGAAAGTGTAACTACATACTGGCTCAAGATTTCGCATACGTGGAAATCACATCACCAATAATATAATTAAATTCTGTTTTATCTGAACACATTTTCACCAATATTATCCTTTAACGTTTTTAAAACTAATTCACTAATTCGTTGTTTGTGCGTTCAAGTCATGAAAAATGTAAGAAGGCTATTAATTTAGTGGAAAGTTGTGGTTGCTTTATTGTGGTAAATTTATAATTCGATGCTTAAATAATCTAAATAAAAATTTCGGAGAACCTTTATTGGCTAGGAACAAAAACTATTTACAAACTTTCTTTTATAGATTCATATAGAATTTCCAATACTATTCAAGTTTAAGAGATGCTAATTTATGAAAGTTGAGATTAACGATAATAAAATTTAATTTATTTATCTAGACAAGCGGCTTGGTATGGGAGTTGCAAAAACAATTTGAGCCGTTGTAAGTAAATAAAACTTCGAAAATGGAAAAGTGTAAAATTGATATAAATCAGTTTTCTTGATATTTGGACCAAAATAATAATTTTCCGGGATTAGAAATAACGATTCCGTACATGAAGTAGTATATTAAATAGAATTTAGTAATTTTATCTGTTCAATTAAAGGGATTGTTGCCTTAAAAAAAGTCGGCAATCAGTGACTCAATATTGGTTCCAGCTCTATTATTATTACTGTAATATACCAAACGGCGCCGAAGTGCAATCGATAAAGCAAATCCGTCTTAAGGAAACCTTAAATTCGGCATCGAACAATCCCGGTGTTATCTGGGAAGAACCGGTTGGAATCAGCGGTCATTGCGAAAAGCCGCCTCTTTTGCGTCCCCGGGGAGTGTTAGATTCTTTTTGTGGGCCATGACATTCAGAAACCCTCGCGTTTTCTTTGAATTGTCTCTCCCCACAGTTTTTTATTTTATTTTCATCCGGCATTTATTTTTATTCTGGTCGGCTTTGCATGTACACACTCAAACACCAACAGTAAGAGATAATCAAATCAACGCTGGAGAAAAATGATGAATGAGCCGACTCGCTTTCAAATCGATTAACCTGGCACTTCCGAACTTATTACTCATTAGACTCTGCATTTCCCTGAAGTAATCTGTTTTTTCGATAGCAATTTTCAAAACTCCATGGTAAGATTAAATTTTGATACACAACCCAATCTCGCGTAATTTATAACAGTAGATAATGTTGACAATGTGAACTTTTGATATTGATATTAATTGACGGGAAAATTCAAGACAAGAAGCGATCGTTACTTAAGCGAACGAGGCGGTAACGAGTTTCTCGAGTTTTTGATTGAAAATAAAACGACTTAAAAGTATTTTTTTACCTGTTTTTATTTGTAGCAATCAATTTCTAATGCTTTAAAAAAATATCTTATCTAATTGTTTGTTCGACAATGATTATTTTATTGATCTTCAAAATAAAATGTAGTATTTTTCCTTAGCTCTCCAAACCACCAGCAAGTATCAAAAAGACCTTTGATTAATCCCGGCGGCGAGTTCTATAATTCTAAATACCACACTTTATCTACCTCCGAAAAAAATAAAAGAAAAATTTTAAAAGGATTTTTCCGTCGCTATAGCAATTTTGAATAATTTTCTACGGCGCTGGCGGAGACATCTGGGCGGTTTTTCTTCATTTAAATATCGCGTCAACGTGAAACGGCCACGTTTTTTTAATTTATAGTAGATCGAAGAGTGCATCTCCTTTGGAGAAGACTTAGCAGGAAATCTTGATGTATGTAGATAGGAAAATCCTAACGGTATTTTCGAGAGGCCGCTGATACGTGATCGATATAATTCATCGGTGTAAATGTCATCCTCAATATCTAAAGCAGATTTACGATAAATTTTTGTTCTAATATTTTTCAGCCTTCACTTAAAATTATCTAATGTTATTTTACTACACTTCTATGGATTAAACTATTTGATTCCTTGACATTTGTATATTCTATATCATCTCCTGTTTGTAAAGCATTTGAATATTCAACATACAATACACCTTTATGGATGCCGGATTAAATGTAACAATATAAATGATAATTAATAATATCGAGACTATTCCATTTATTCACATAACTATGTAAATTGTAGATGGATTACAAAAGGGTACAAGAATTTGATAATTAATCATTTTAGATATTCTATCGATTTGTAAATGTATTTGAAAGTTATGCAAATTTTCTAAATATATAAAATTTTTATAGATTCATCCATAATTTTCGTATATCAGTTTACACTCTGCAGGTTTATTGGAATTTACCGATACGATAAAACAGCAGGGAAAATGTGTAATGTATCCCTCAGAGATAATACAAAACTCCTTTCTCCCACAATCCAATCGCAGCACGTTCCATTATTGGCGTTTATGTGCCAAGGCATATTAAATGGAATAAGAAATGGGGAATCCATGCTGAGACGCTAAGAATGCTCAGAGAGTGTTAAGGTTGCGGCGATATTGCGAGGTGTCAGAGCAGCCATTAGGCGCGCCATTGTCAGTTTATCATATCAAAAGATATCTGCATATTTGAATTTATATTATTCGGGACTCAAGGTACCATTATCGGTCGAGATGGAAGAGCGTAGAACTAAATGGCTGTTGGTTAGATTTCTTAAGTACCGTTAAGTATAAAAGTGCCGTTAAGTATAAAAGAAAAAGCTTATTATACAAATAGGATTACAAGAATGTATTGTATTAGAAGAGAGTAAAATTAGGAAGATGATGATATTTAATCATCTTCCATCACAAAATTTAATTTAACATTTTTCGAATAAAGTACAATCACTAAATACGATATCAAAATGATAATAAATAATAAATTTAACAATAGTTGAAGTTTTCTTTTCCCATAGGTTAAACCCGCAAAAAAGAAATAAACTTTACGCGCTTTACAATGTCTTATAATTTTTTAATTGCTCTTGCAAGGATCTCGCAATCTTCGAGAGTGTTTCATCTATCAAATTCGTGGGTATATCTTAATCGAATTAACTGTCTGACCTTTTCTGTAAATTACTTCAGTGTGACGTGCTCCTTTCCTGGTGATTTCAACTCCGTAACTTCATTTGCTAATTTCAAACTTTTGTATTTCTTTCTTTTAGGTATACTTGTGTGTATAGCGGAGGATTAGATATTAGGTGTTTTTACCAAATGATGCTATTTTTTATTAATGGCAACGATGCTATATGCAATTACAGCCCCTCTAAGAATCAGACTTTTTGAACTGACTTTAAAAATAAACCAAAAAAGCTAAATATGTTTCAAAGACACTATTTTAAGAGGTCCTTACTAGTGTCCAACATATTAGATTTTTATTAAATTATTTCAAAAACTTTATTAGAAGATATTTAAGGAAATCTAATTTCCAGCGGTGTTCTTTAGTAACGCATATCTTCGTAGGGAGGGCTTGTAGGGAAGAACTTTATAGAAACTTGTCATCTTATTTTTTTATGTTCTATCTGAATCCGAGAGATTTTCCACACTTTTCGAGACACCCTGTATCAACGAAAGAATCAAGAGATAGGTATTGTCGAATTTGCTTTTATTCTTTCGAAGATTTTACTTTTCAATTAAACATCAAGAAATAAACTTTAACATTTGATAGCGTCGAAATTTTCTTTAATTAACCACTTGATCGAAAGTGGAAGGCGAATTTTTACTTTGACTGCAGTATAATTATACGATCTCGAAGAGGAGCTTAAAGATTACGAATTTATGACAACAATCGTATCGAAGGAATAAAGCTTCCGTTACTGGAAAATTGATGAAAATTTTATATTGGATGAATTAATAACCGAGATTATCTGATTCGAAATTTAATGGAACTCTTTTGTATCGAACGCAATGGATTCGGTAATTAATTATAGGAAATATAGGATGATATCAGATTGAAGGGTCGGTAAATAATGAATACAATACGAATTTTGTAGATATTGGTTGTTTAAAAATTTCAGAGACATACTTTAATAATTTTCTTCTTTTTTTATTCATTGTTTTTAAGATGGTTCGTATTGTTTGTGAATTTTGGTGGACAAATTCTTAATTATCTTGCCAACGAACTCGTAATATTTTAAAGTTTGGTGAAGAAATTGGAAATTGTGGAAGAATTTCTAATTTGCCAGATCTGTTGTTTTCGAATGCTGGTGAATAAATTCGGAAACATTTTACAATGACCATATAGTCTTTAAAATTTACCATTGTTTTTTTTTCTTATTACCTATTTGTTTGGAACGTGCAAGCATTTCTGCTCTTGCATTTCTTTGTCCCCCCCCTTTTATTTTTTGAACGGATCAACTTAGAAAATTGAAATTTGGGATAATGAAACTTATGCATGATTACTATATTTTTGAGTAAAATTGACAATTGAAAATTTCAAGATGGCGACATTTAATAATTTCCAGAATACATCGACGTTTAACGTCATAATTT
The DNA here is from genome assembly GCA_918026865.1 of Phyllotreta striolata. NCBI lineage: Eukaryota > Metazoa > Arthropoda > Insecta > Coleoptera > Chrysomelidae > Phyllotreta > Phyllotreta striolata. Next base: position 3,888,426 of record OU900094.1, on the reverse strand, counting down.
GAGGAAATAAGCTGAGTTCAGATCAAAAAATGTTCGAAATGGTTGCCTTGAACTTCTTGATATAAGAACAGCCTATCCGAACATTTTCGAACATAGTAACGTCGATATTTCTACAAATACCTGTAATTCTTTCTGGTATATCCAATATTAAAGCAGGTTCAGTTTCGTACACTTTTTGCTTCAAATAACCCCATAAAAAAAGTCTAATGGTGTCAAATCTGGCGAGCGTGCTGGCCATTCCATAGGACCTCGCGAACCAGTCCAACGACCAGGGAAAATATCATCCAAATAGTTCATTACTTGTCAGGAGTAATGTCGTGGTGCTCCATCTTCCAATGGAAGAGAATTGGACATTTTAGAGTTAGTTTACGTGGTACCTAACTACAATAAGGACTAAACAACCGAAAACTAAATGAAAATACTTTGAACACTTAGAAAATCGAAAACTAAAGAGAATATTTTGAACACTAGGAAAACCAAAAACTAAATGAGAATATTTTGACTAAACAATTAATGTTCGTTGTCTTTTACTTACAACAGACTTAAATTTTTTGGAATTTTTTTTAACCAAAAATAACCTATCAAACCTTATCGGTTTTTTAGGATTGCTATTTGGCATAGAAAAACAAATATTTCTAGAAAAATTGATATTAATTTGTTTATATTCAGGTATTTATTAAATGGGAGCCTCAAAATGATGTGTCACAAGACCCCCCTTTCCATTTAAATTTATTTCTCAATATGGCGCCCAGTCGTCATCTTGAAATTTTCAACTGTCAATTTTACTCCAAAATATAGTAATCATGCATTAATTTTTTTATCCTAAATTTCAATTTTCTAAGTTGATTCGTTCAAAAAATAAAAGGGGGGGGACATTAAAGAAATGCACTGTATATCTAATTTTCTAACACGCAATGGCTCTTGAGGTATTACGATGCGTCTAAATTGAGTGGATGCTCATCGGACGCCGAAACCGACACGGTATATACAATATATTGTTTAGAGAGAGCCAGGCATGCAGCTGACAGCTCGTATAACTCTTGAAAAGACAGATTGCCTGCTACATACTTGATTATTAACCGGTAGCGGTTCGAATTAAAATCGCCCTGCTACAGAACCGGTCGATTCCAATTGGATCGATTTAAGTTACTCGATAACTTTTGATATACAAAAAGTGAAGTAGGTGAAAATAAAATCGCATTGTTAGCGATTCTAAACGACTGTATGATCATGTATATTTTGGTACCCCGTCAAAATGTTAATTGTAAATCATATCGCATATCGAGAAACAAAGCTCACTTTTAAATCACTTTTTTTCATATTTAAATTGTTGCAGCTTTACCTAGACAACCACCAAAAATCGATGGACTCGCCAAAACGTACGTGGATGGCGATTCATTCAATGCTAAATGCACTTCGGATTACGCTGATCCCTAGCCCATATTAACTTGGAAAATCAACGATTTGGATGTAAGTCTATTTAATCGTGTTAATAATTATTTTAAATGGTGTATGTTTAAATGAGGTTTCTAAGAGCCGATCATAATATCGCATTAAAGTTTCCTTAACAATAGGAAGCTATATGATAAAGCTTAAAGCAGGGACGTAGCGAGAGAGGTGTCATATTTTGCACAAATTAAACCGTTTCATGAACATGTCTTAATAATATACTGCAAAAATACTACAAATGCTATACAGTATACAGTTTTCAAGATTCGTGTACTAAACGTCGAAAAAAACTCATCCTGTATATTAAAGGATCTTTTATAGTTGAGGCCCGTATTCAGCACATCACTTTAACTTTAGCGTGACTCTAAAGTCGCGTCTCTATTCCTCAGTTACTCCATAACAACAATGTACAACTGATGTCAAGTTAAAGACGCGACTTTAGAGTCACTCTAAAGATAAAATGAGCTCTGAATACGGGTTAATGTTTCCTTTACGATTGATTATCGGAATATAGAATAGTTTTAGCAAAGGTTCGGAATTTTGGTTCAGAATTGCACATTATGAAAATGAGTAAATTGTATTGTTTACTTGATACATTCAGGATCATTTATGTGGGGTATTTCTAGTTTGATAGGCGTTTGAAGTTAATTTTTATAAAAAAATATTACTAAATAATGAATAATATAAAGAAAATGGACGAGGAAATAACTTCCTGCTATTCATAATTTTTCATTGTGAGCATATTTAAAACTATAAGATTCGTTATCTTGGTACCATCTCACGGAGAAGAAGATTAGCCTGAACAATGAAGGGAATTTTCGTAAAAGACTAAAAAGAAAACTCTAAACAATAGCATGTAAATCCAGAAGCTCTGGAGTAAGTAGTATTGTAAATTCGCGAATAAAATATCCCGCAGTAGTTTAATATTTAGTAAAAATTCCTCTGTTAAAATACGACGGACGATATAAAACGAGATCGACTTATATCAGCCGAGTGCCTTCTTGGTTTTTATATCCGGACGGACGTCGGGTCACAATAAAAATCCAGAAATTACGATTTTCTTTTGAAACGGCAGTCGTCGTTTCGCTTCGAGATTTTTCAAGCATTTTGAATACAGGAACTTCGGGTCGCCGAGAACTCCTAGCAGCGCCTAGGCGTCGTTAAAGATGGACCATCAAAGAGGACCAGGACATGTGCCATGGCCCCCGCGATCGTCCGATTTGATGCCCCTTGTTTTTTTTTCCGTGGGGCCGCATGAAATCGTTAGTTTACCGAGGCAAACCCATCCAAGACCACGCAGAGCTTGTGGCCAGAATTGTTGCTGCTGCTGGTGAGATCAGAGACACTCCTGGAATTTTTCAATCAGTGATAACGTCTCTCCCACGCTTGTGTTACAAGGGGTGGAGGTCATTTAGAAAATATGATGTTTAATTAAAATGTTATTGAGTTTGGATGGAAGCATCTTTGACGATGCCTAGCGCCCCTTGAAGACGCCGGCGACCCCAAGTTCCTATGTTCAAAATGCTTGACTAATAACCAGCGCGGTGTGAAGTCCAGTAGAACAATTAAATTTATTAGAATTTATCGCGACGTTCTATTTAAATGTACACTGGTAGACTGGATTTCAGCCGGCTAAGAATTTAACATTGATTTCTCTATTATGCGCGAATAATTTTCCAACAGTCTATAATACCATCTCTTTCTTTTCTTTTTACAACGAGACCGGTTTTTATCAGCTGCTTATCTATCGACTGTGAATCGACTCCGATATTCGCTTAAATAGAATAAAACCGAAGTGTATCGATGAATTGGTTTTATATTCTAATAATTAATCAGTCTTTATTATTAACGTTATTAATATTTAACTAATACCATGAGACCTATAAAATTATTCAATATTAATTAACATTAGAAAAAAAGAAATAAAGGCATTTTATTTAAATTAAATAATAATTTGTGAGTCCTATTTAATGTTAATTTCGCGCCACTGGTATTTTACCTCTCGCACTCCTCAAACCCGCAACGATCCACAAGTTGAAAAATTAGTCATGGTCAGTTATTAAGATCCCAACGTATAATAACATTATCAGAGTAGATAAGTCGGCAGTAATTTTAAAAATCAGGTATAAAATGTTTTTGGTCTAAACAGATATACAGTTTAATTGAGGAAATCGGGTAAAACCCTTTTTATGCGATTCCTTATCGAGTCGTAATCCATTTATTGTGAAAAAAGTACGGAAACATTTCGATAAAGGGGCTAGCATAATTGACTATTTATATTTTATGGGTATTCTTGTCATCCAGTATAGGTTTCGATAGGGCGAATTTTATTGAGAAGTCAATAGAAAAAAACAGCCGCGTGCAGCCGGGAAATTGTTTTCGATAACGCCGTTTTGGATAATGCCTTGAAAAATGATGACCGGATAATATCAAAAAAATGTGGAGAAAAATTCCATCAAATAAACGGTTTAATTGCTCTGATTTTTTTATCAGATTGCAACAATCGAAAATGATAGCATAATTTTAAAAAGTGGTTAAAATATTATAGATTTTTGCTGCTTTTTTGTTTATTATATTATAGGTTTTTGATGGTTTTAACAGATATTAATGGAGGATAATAATTTTTCTTGTTTTACTAATATTTACCGATTTATTGTAGCTTTCATTGGTTTTTACTGTTTTTATTATTTTTTTTTACAACTTTCATTTGATTTTTATAAAAAGTTACAAACATCAAAGACTTGAAAATCGCACGAATAAAGTTTACGGGGTGGTTTTCTCTGATATGTTGATTGCTTATGTCTCTTATGTGTATTTTTTTATGAAGAAATATATGTAAACGATAACTTTTCTTAGAATAAATTTGTATCATTGCAACGTTTTGGAACTGTCTGCAATTATTGCCGACATTCTTATATTCTTTAATTTATTGCAAATCGATTTCGGCAATATTTTCGTTTCTGTTCGATAAAACGTATCGAAGGAAAAAGTTGATTTATACCTTCGTATTATCGGGCAATAGTCCAGAATGGGCTTCAAACTAAAAACTACATAAAATCATTAATATCTATGTATTGTCCTATAAATATTATAAAAACTACTTGAATACAATTTACTTAGGTATAGTATAATTTTACCCATTTAATTTTTTACTATTCAATTCTGCAATAAACAAGTGTGCTTGTTTTCTCGAAAATTTGGTTTACTTTGCAGAGTCGACCCTGGTTCTCATATATTGAGTAAAAATATTGCAGGACATCCAGCAATTTTAGCTGTCAGTATGTTATTCAGGAATTGATACTTGAATAGGTTAAATTTATATCCGTTTTATTCGAAACGTAAATCAAAAATAACAAATAAACGCGTCGACATTCCGGTTTATAAAGTATCGCACTGCACTAAAAACACCTGTGAAGTATTCTCACTTAGAAGTCCCGGAAGAGAATTAGGTAATATGCAAACTTATCCCACTTCTGATGGCAAATTCTAAACCGGAAATAAACAAAGAAATAAACATCAATCTTTAATTATATACAGGGGTTTTTCACAGTAGCCGTTCATTACACATGTACTAAATGAAACTAAATTGGGATTTTATGATTCATTTAGAGGGCTTTTTAAAAACTGTTTAGTCTCTAAACTAACTTGGACAATTTAAAGTGGCCATAACTTATTTTAAACGAATCACTTCATATTTTGTCTTATTAATCCTTTTAAGTATCCATATGGGTATTCCAAAAAACCCAAATCCAGTCCTTTTTGGAATGATCGAACGACTGTTAATTGTGCTATGATAATTGTCATCTTTATTATCTAGGTATTCTAAATAGATGGCCGTATAAGGTATAATTTCTATTTAAATTAAATAATAAGCTTTCCGACCCAAGAAGCATGTTTAGAGCAAGCATTCAGTGAAATAAAAAATTTAATCCCACTAAAACCTCTTCCCGGTTATGCTTTTCAAATAAAGTCGAATGTAAAGTCACAACAAAAGTTATTCGAAAGAAAACTCCGGGCTTAAGTGTGCAGACAACGGATTTATTATCAGATATAGTCCATAATGAAATCCGGGAGAAGTTAATTTGATTACATTTCCAAAAACGACTCCGGGAGATTATTTAGATTGAGGAATTTCGCCGCATCTCAACGCTTTATGAAAGATTTAATTCGGCGTTTTATTCCCGGATTTTTATTACGAGTCGAGTCACAGTCGCCCTTAATGCGAATTTTAGTGACAAAGCTTTAGGACGAAACGTCCCAAAAGCTCGTTAGTATACAGTATAACAATTTAAAAACTTACAATATCTCCCAAACGAAAGATGTTATCAAAAAATGCCTCAAACCGTTTCTAGGATTTGAATGGGGAACTAAAATGACATAAAAAAGAATTCACCCTTATCGACCCCCTAGCCCCCACGTACCCCAACTATAAGAATTTACATCCGAAAACATCCGATTTCCGCATCCTGATTTAATTTTATTGTGAAGACTTTGCGTCATCGGACCGTAAGGAAAGTCATCTTCCAATCGATTTCTCTCGATTTCCAATAAACTTTTTCTCTCTCTTTCCGAGTCTTTTAATTATTGAATTAATCGTCCAGAATTCACTTCGAATGCAGTTAATTTTCTCGCCCAATTTTGTCAGATGCATTCTCAGGAGAAGTTTGGTCATAATATTTCACCATTTATACAGGGTGTTTGTAAATTACATGCACATATTTCAACCACATGTCAGGAATACCTCTAAAAGTCATTTGGCGTTTTTAATTTTTTAATTCAAATGTTTAAATTTGGGGCAATTTAACATTTATCCGCCCCAAACTCTATGTCGTATTGTCTACGCGTATTCTGCATAAGCGGCTGAACGAACAGTGTTGTAAAATATTTATAAAACGAAATAATGTGATAATTTTTCCGTAATATCGTCAAATCAACTAGGTATACGAAAATTAATCATTTTAAAAATGGTTGAATTTCGTCAAAGAATGTTTTGAAAAATATTCGAAAATAGCTCATGAATTTCGGAAACATTGAATACATTAAAAACTAAGGAACCCTATTCCTTATATAAATTAAACTTACCCAAAATCTTCATGATTATCTAGGTATCCTTACAAAGTATCACAACAATAATGGTTGTGATTAATTGTTGAACAATTATTGTTCAAAGTGTCCACCATTAATTTCAATACAACCTTCTGCTCTTCTGCGTAAAGAATCAAAAACTAACAAACACAAAAACTCAAACTTGATAAAAGTTCACACTTAACAAATTTACAAATTTTTATGTATTAATATGTGCATGTAATTTACAAACACCCTGTATTATAATCCGAAGACTTCGTAAGTTCAGTGTATACACTTGAGTTATGTTGATTTATTTTCTTGGGTCAATATAGAGGTTGGTGCCATTGATTGTCGACAATTTTCTTTTTCCTTTCTATTTTTAATAATTCTCTGCGAGTTTGCGAACACACGTTTTTGCAGCATACGTTTTGGAAATAAACACATTTTAGGAACGTGAGGGAAATCATAATAAAAAATAGAAGAGTCCGCGTTTAGGCGAGGAAACGAGAATTTGGTATGAAAAATTTTGAATTGAAGCCGAACGCTGGTACTATTTTGTTCCCCTCAAAATTAATTACTAACAATTAATAATTAAGTTTTAATTAATTTTACCTAGTGTACAGGGTGGCCAATTAAGATTGCGAGGTACTGTATCTGGGAAACTAAGCATCGTAGAGCATTAAGTTAAAAAAAGTTATTACTAAAATGACCAAGATAAAAACCTGGAAAATATTTTCAAGTTTCTTAAATGACCGCTAGGAGGTGTAACTGCAATATTGAAACCAAATAAGTGATATTTCTATTAATTCCGCTATATTAACCACACAAAAAAATACCAGATATATCTTTAATGTCGAGTATAATATGAACCTTTTTAGTTTAACAATTTTTGCTGTATCTCTAAAAATAAAGTATTTAGTGTTTGTCAAAAGTTTCCCGAAAAAACACCCTGTATCTTCGAAACGGCTGAGTCGATTTGAACAAACTTGGGCTAGTTGAAAAGAGCTATTCTTGAGCTACAAGTTATATTACTTAAAGTTTTGTTAGATTCACGTATCGCTAGTAGAGCCCTTTTTTCGACATTTCGACAGAAATTGTTAATTTTCTCAAAAAAATTAAACGCATTGGTATGATTTTTTTTTTTCATGAATAATTAGCTAAATGGTGCCTAAACAAGCTCGCGAAAACCGCATCTGGATATCTTGATCCTAATCTAAAATTTAGGCCAAAGAAAGTTATATGCGGAAATTCCTTAAATTTGTATTTTTTCTTAAACTAATTTTTGAGGATTTCTTTTTTTTATCAAAAATTAAACACCTTTTTTGAAAACATTGAAATTTATTGAAGAAGACAAATAATAGAAGCAATATCACTTTTTTAGTTTCAACATTGCAGTTACACCTCCCAGCGGCCATTTGAGAAACTTGAAAATATTTTCCAGGTTTTTCTCTTGGCCGTTTTAGTAATAACTTTTTTACCGCAATCCTCTACGATAGTTTCCCAGAAACAGTACCTCGCAATATTAATTGACCACCTTGTACATAACTGCAAATTGTGAAATGAGTGCCTCATCAATATTAGGAAAAAGAAAAAGTGATACTGTAGGAATACAACTATCACTCTAACCACTGTTATTAGAAATAAAAAGAATCTATAGGCGCATACACTAATATATCCTTAAAAAATTTTCGAATTTCCATGAATATGTGGGAATATGGGTTAATTGGAATATCTCAAAAAGAGTTAACTTTAGGTATAGGGAATGGTTATTAAGAATGAAAGTACTACAAAAATACTTCCTGTTAACGATATAAAGTATAGGGTGATCCATTTAAATTAACAGAGAAAATGTTACTTTTGCGTTTGGAGCCACCCTGTAAGCAGTATGATTAAAATTGACAAAAAATGTTCATTTTCTACATTTTCAGGATATTTGCAATGTTGTGAAACCTGAAATTTATTTTCAATTCAATCCATTTAGTTTCTACAGAGTGGTAAACTTAGTACGATTTTCGTGGAAAAGTGGTCATAACTTTTAAACCACTCAGTATAACGTTATACAAAATTATATTTTTGGAAAGATGAAAACGAGCTAAATTCAATTTTTGAATAAAAAACAGGGTGTTCCATTTAAAAAAGAATAAGTTTGATCTACTATGGAAAAACGGGACACTCTGTATAAATGTAACTAATTTTAAAATGTGTAGTTTAAAAAAATCTACAACTTTTGTAATGAAGTTTTTTTGATATCTTCTATAATAACAGATATATTGAGCTTTTCCATACTAATGTGCCACCCTCTATGTATTATTTCTGCACGACGTGAAAGATCTAGGGATTCAATTCTAATATTATCTGAAAAACTGTGTTCTCTATTAAGTACACAATGAACCTTCTAAAGCGAAAAGGAAAAAAGAAAACATCCCCGAGGATTCTTTTTAGAACGAAATATGAATATAGTTACCTGCTATGTTAAGGAATTTCAGTGTAACAAATGTAGCGCATTAATAGCTAAGTCCGCAGGAAGAAAATTGCATAATAACATTTTCCCATCATATGAGAATTTTTTTATTGAGATATTTTCATTTTCATCTAGTTATATTTAAAATGTAGTACACTTATCTCGACCGTGCTGCTTAAGATTATTGGCCTTTTCAATAATTTTCAATATTGTAAAAAATAAGGGTACCTACTTTATTCTTTGAACAAATTACCTACAGAATATTTAGGCCTGGGGCCAAAATATTTAGGCCTCTTTAGGCTTGTCATAAATTTATTTTGGCGCCTAATTTACCAATGCCGGTTAATATTTGGGCCAAAGGAATTTAATTTTTTTCCATTTCTTCCCAACAATACTCTGGTCTGTTAAACTTGGAGCAACCTGTATAATCCGGTGATCTTATTTCTACGAAATTCATACACGATTTATTTGATCGTATTTGCTTGCATTTAATGTAATTCCTGCATTTTCTTTTATTTTTTCAGCCTCCACAAAACGCTATAATGGAAACTTCGAGTTCTGAGCCTGATCAAATGGGTTTAATCGCCAGAACGGTCACTTTACGTTTCACCGTGGACAAAAAATCTCCTCACGGGGGCGAAATCGAAGTGAGATGCGAATCCGCCCAACCGGGAGTGCCGGAACCCAAGAGGACAGTCTCACAGAAAGTGTCAATTAGACGACCAGGAGACCTGCAGGTGGTCAACAATCAGAAATGGTGAGTTGGGAAACTCACGTTTTGTTTTTTTTAATTATAACTCAGTGACTACTCATCGTATATATATCGGGTGTGCACAATTTGCTGTAGAAAAATGTTCTCTGCAACTTAGCAATTGTTACAAAATTTCATAAATCACACGATATGTGAGTTGATTAGGTTTTAGTGATGTCCGAACATTTGTATGTTTTTTCAATAACTTTGAAAAATTTAAAGGATATTCGGTTGGGTTCCCTTGGTTCCCGAGTGATAGATAATATTCAATATCATTAATCTTTATATACGTACTGGTATATTAAAATAAAATTAATTTCTGTAATCGGGGGTTTATTGAGATATAACGAACATAAAAACCTACAATCAAGACGCGTATTTAAAAATAGAGATAATAATTTTTAAGTGAAGAGTTTAGGAGTTTAAATTTTACCTTGTGTTAATACAGGATGTATACAAAACATGTGAAAAGTTGAACTTCAAAAATACCCAATTATTTCATTTTTTTAAATGGAACCACCCATTTTTTTTTATTTTATTGAAATTAGCGATATAAAATAAGGAAAGTTCATGTTTACTTTCCTATACCTAAACCTAATAGGTTTGATGATATTAAAAATTTTACCTAAAACTTACTTTTCTGCCTTATTCTTAAATAATCCGTTTTTCCAAGTTGGCCAAGTAAATTGTTTGTAATTAATTGATTATTAATTTTGGTACTATTCAATATCTTCAAAACTATTAGGTTTAGGTATAGAGAAGTAAACATGAACTTCCCTTATTTTTGACCTCTGATTTCAATGAAATAGAAAAAAATGGGTGGTTCCATTTAAAAAAATGAAATAATTGGGTAATTTTGAAGTTCAACTTTTTACATGTTTTGTATACACCCTGTATAAAATAAAAAGTTTTTTAACACAGATTCAAATACCTTTGACCTTACTAGTGGCCACCCTACAGAAACCGTATCCATATCTTTAAAGGAATCCCCGTAAAAAAATAATTTATAAGGGTCTGCATCGGTCAAATTTTCCAAAAAAAAAAAAATTACTAACTCAAAAAGTATGCATTTTTGAAAAAAGTTTTTAAGACAAAAGTACTCTAAAATTTTGCGTACATTTCGAAAATATATTAATATATGGGGTGTCCCATTTAAAATAACAAAGTTAATGTCCACTTCCGGTATAACCGAAAGTAAAGAAAAGTTGAAAATATTTTCATTGAATAGAGCGCATCGACTAATACTTGTACACAAATTTTTAAATTTTAATTACAACTACTTTTCCACATACTTCTAATGCGCCCACGTCGTGACACACACTGTATATGGTATACAATTGAATTAGCCGGAGAAATTCGACAAAATTCGTTTTAGTTGCGGCTATTTCAGCAGGGTTTCCCCTAAATTACCAATGCAAAACGCTCTAACCGGTGTGTAAATGTGTAAATTTTCCTCAATTGGCCGCAGGTATCTACAGAACAGAGACGGCTTTCCCAAATTTCTGTATCCTTCTATCATATTTTTTTTTCATCTCTCAGGCGATTAACAAAATTAAATTGTCAAATTATACAGTGTGTCACAAGAGTTATAAAGCAACAGTTAATAGGAAAACATCCGCATAAATGAAAACGTTTATATGATGAATTAAAACGTGAATTATTCGAATTTTGGTTTCTGTATTTTGTCTCTTTATTATTGCTGTTAGAGAAAAACTGAAAGTTATTGATTCATTTTTAATTTTAACAGGCTTAAATATCTTTCAAAACCTGCAAAGACCAGGATCGTACTTTAAGAGGCTGGGATTCAAGAAAAAACGGGCAAGTGTTTTCAATTTTTCTCAAAACAGGTTTCTAAAATAACTCGAAATATTCCTACATTATTTATTGTATTATGTATACTAAATATGCAGTTTTCAAGATTCGTGCAGGTTACGTTCACAGTTTTCCCTATCGCACTGTACAAGTAGTCAAATTGTCTTTTTATTTTCAGGTACGCTTCTGGATTCGCATTTAAGTTCGGACCGTCTATTCAGATCCACATAGCGTGTTACTGTTTCGGCTTTTGGTTGTCAACGTTGTAAAAGAGTAAGAAGTGTATTATAAATTATTATTATTTCCTTATGAATCATAGACATTTGATGATTATTCATATTGATTGGAGAAAGGAAAAACGGACTTTTGGTATTTTTCTTTGGGACACTATATTTTGCATTATGACTGAAAGATCCTTTAGTATAAGTTCTATTAATAAATGTTATTAAGTGGATGGGCTAAGGAATAAAATTTGTTAATTTTGTTAACAAAAAATTTGGATAGTTTTATATATTTTGTAGAAAAAAATTTTGATTGACCTATAAAACTTCGAACATAATTATGATTTTAACAATTTCTATGCTCAATCATTCTTTTCATTAAACTTTATTGGTTTATTAAAATTTTTCTACAACCATATCTATAACCATAATTATGAAGAGCGAAGTAATTATCAATATGTATTGTTTGAATTAGTTAGAATAAAACAAAAAATGTAAGTACGAATCATTCGTTTTGTATATTTTTTTAAATAAAATAAAATTCAAACGAATTATGTATATGTATATACCCACATGACTTTCACATAATTATTGTTCCAATTAAAAAAACCCGAAACATAATCAGTTAAAGATCTTATCGAAGAATTTATACTCCGACGTTTTAATAATCAAAATGTAATAAATTTTATTAGTGTTTTACATATTAATTAAAATAGTGTAAGTAAATGTGTATAAAGTAATACATAATTATCTTTAATGCAGAATCATTTTCTCTTTTATCTGGGATTGTCTTCTACATTTCAGGTAAATTGGTACTTTTATCTCGACGAACAATAAAATGCTCAACCACAAAACACCCTTTATATCACACTTAGTTACACTTTTGTCCTTATGTATATAATTTTGTTTGCGCCGGACGCGTACAAAAATACAACAAAAGCAAATAAACGTTTTGTCATTCCGCTGACAAACAAAAATAAATTCCCCGCCAAAACGAGCAACCTCATTTTCACCGAAAAGGTCCCTTTTTTAGCACCATAAATATGAAAACACTTCTTTATATACTCGCCAGCTCGCACCCAAGTCGAAAGTCCAGGCGCGCTTAGTAATCCTACGGGAACGGCACGAAATATTTCCCGAATGCCGGGCTAATAGCATCCCACGAGCCGACCAAACCTTTCCACCATATCACAGACTATACTATAGACGGCGAAAGCACATACACGGAATGGCTCTAACGGATACTTATGAGTCCCGTATGAGTTATGCGCCCTCTAGAACATTTCTTGAGGGATACAGTCCTGTAATTAGCGAAAGCGGGATAGGTTTCTCCCTGTTTGGCAGAATCGGATTATTAGAGTTTTCTGTAAAACATGCTTTGAAGTTAAGAATAAAGGCACTGGGACATGTGTCACGTAACTAAATTTAGTTACTTGTATGGTGTGGGCAACTTGATTTAGTAACTTGTTCAAGTGCCTAATTTAGAAACTACTAACAACATACATACAAGTAACTAAATTTAGTTACTTGACACATGTCCCAGTTAGGCACTTGAACAAGTTACTAAATCAAGTTGTCCACACTCCATACAAGTAACTAAATTTAGTTACCTAATTTAGTAACTTGCTTTAGCTACTTGACACGTGTCCGACTAAGGATTTGTATAACACTTTGATGGTGAATTATTTAATTTTTTCTCTTCTTAAATTTTCTTCCAATTATTATTTTTTCTTTTATCTTTTTGATTATCATCTAAGTAGAGTATCTTCCTCCGCTGTATCATTACATATGATTACTCTTATAGGTAGATCGGAATTTATTTTACTATTTAGGTATTCTTCTTAGGTATTCTTTTATTAAATATAATTACAGCCGTTTAAAGTACATGCTATGTCATCAGCAATGTTTTGTGATGATAATTTATATCCCGTAAATTTTTACAGTCTTTGCGGTTCGTTAACGATAATGTATTTAAACCTGCCGAATGTTTAGGAGATCTCCCTTATTCAGAGGTCTCTTAAATTTATAATTTCTTGCTAAAAATCATTAAGTACGCTTGCCCGATAAAGCTTTCCAGCGGCGATTTTTGACCATAGCGAATTAAAGAGAAGAGTCTAGCTCAGAGACCCAAATAATGAATAATGAACCACGAAATTTTTAAACAATCGTACGGTAAATGAAAAGCGTAATTGTTAGTTCAATGGACCGTTAATATTAAATTTACGATCGTTGTTCGCGAATTGTATTTCATCTGTTGACATTATTAAAGATAGGGAGTCGTTGCAGGAGTATGTCAATTAATATCTTAAGTAACTAAGAAACTAGTTCATATTAATAGAGGGGTCCCAATACCCAATACCCGTTAGAAATAATGATTTTGAATGAATGAAAAATCATTTTCAATTTTCAGCAATTAAAAATAGAATGTGGGACAACATAATGCGCGCGTATGCTACGAAGTGAGTCAAAGAAAACATTTTTTTCTACAATTTTTCCAGATATAAAAAAATTGGTATGTTTAGGTACACAAGTAATATGTTAATAGGAAAATCGTGGAGGGTTCATGATCTCTTAATCACAGAAAAAAACTTTCCATTCCCTACCCTTCCATACACTAACGAGTTTCACAACCGAGTTCCAAATATCTATAACAAAAAAACCACCGGAAAATTCAGTATAAGAAGAAAACGAACGCGCCGCTTTGGACCAAATAATTCGTCCTGGAAATAATTGCCAAGTTGCAACTGCATTCATATGGAATTTTTTTTTAAGTTTCTTTAATTTAACGGAGGAAAGGAATGCCAGACTTTTTACGTCTATTCGTTTTGCACATTATTTGGGAAAGTAACTAATATTTAAGTGCGTGAACCATCAAAATAGCCAAGGACAAAATAGTCCAAGACAAAATACCTACTCTTCTTCTTCATCGAAGAAATATTGTGTAAAAATATGTGTGGCAATTTCAACTTGAAAATGTATATTTAGGCTTTATTTTAGACTATAAACAAAATTTTCTTATAAAAATTTTGTGTAAAATAAAAAATAATTGAACTTCTCTCTGGATGCATTTTAATATTTTCTTAATTTCCCACCCCCTGTAAATCTAATCTAAGTTTTCTTCTGTTATTCTCGTTTTCAAAACGAGCAACATTTTTATAAAGAATGACTCGCCTTGTCGCTATATAACAACTTCTATTCGATTAATTCTATAACCTTCAAATCCGCCATTCGTGCAAACTTTCAATTTTAAATGTGATAACGCACTTTTCCTGGTCGTGATGCACAGAGAACGCCACCGCGACCCTCTTCACTTTTCAATATTTCACGAAATTGCTTTTCCTTTGGTTTTCTTTCAATTAATTTCTGAAAGGGTTCGAAAAGGAATACATCGTGGAAATACAATAACAAATAATATTCTTCTATTCTACTACTGTTGTCCTGCGTCGACTAGTAAAGGATTATACGTTTCCTTTAATAATATGAACGGTTATATGGAGCTGCAATAAATATAAATGATGATAAGGATCACTGGTATTCATTCCTCAGTAGTTCCCTAATGTAGCATTTGTCCTGGAGTTGAACTTCCTCGACGGCGACTTCCTCGGTTGTTACACAACAAACTTTCTTTCAGAAGGAAGCCATGATAATTCGCTAGATTAAACGGGCTGCGATGGCGCTTCCTTTTCGTTTCGCGTCTCAACAGTTGTTTCTAAACATTAAAACTTTACGCCTTTCCTGTTTAATGCGTATATTATACACTGTGCTTCGCTCCAGATAGCAACATAGGTAATATAGGCTATAGGTTTGATAAAGACAACTTCTATTAGACACTTATAAAGGAAAAAGAAAGAGTGACATTTGTGTTATTGCAACTTTTCACTCTGATAACTGTTATTTTATTAATCTTTCTTTGTTCCACTCATAAAAATGACCATGTTGCAATCGGAAATGGAGCAAGGTGTATGTTGCACGGAAATGTACAGTAAGACTCATATAGAAGCGACCATGTTGCGGTCTAAATTGAAGCAATTCGTATTTATGTAGATAAGGAAGTTTGGAAGAAAAAATGCCTTGATTCAGGCGAGCCATAACTTTTATTTAGTACAGTACTAAATACTGTAAATTTTAGTTATTCTAATTTTTGTTTAATTAAATTTGTTTAATTAATGTTTAATTAAAAATTACAAGGATAAAACTTATGTTTCTTCATCAAAGTATTATAGGCATTGGATCTGTAGTTTGCAATTTATTAGTTCTTAGGCTATCTTTCTAATCTTTCTGTGGTCATCCTGTTGACGTTCCAGACTCCTCTAGAGAAGAGCGCTGCAACTTTCCCCTAACGCCGTTTAAACTGAAAGAATCATGTTTCTGTTGAACAAAAGTAGAAAAATACTAGAAAGTAAAAAATGTGCATTTTCCATTTCTGTTTAAACATAATATTATGAGCAAATGAACTAGTATTCTAAATGCCTTTTGCTGTTCAAATATTGATCAAAACAGTTTCTTCATGTTTTCCATAACATAATTAACTTTTTTCGATAGTCAAACCTTGACAAAGGTCAACCATTCTTACAAACCACTTGTATTATGAGTACTACATATACTCCCAAATATTTATATTCTTTCTTGTACTTTAATGTATGTAGTTGTTGTTTGTTGTTGTTGTTGTTGTTGTTGTTGTTGTTTTTTATGCGGGCGGTCTTTCCAGCCCCGTGACCACCTAGATCTAAGGATCCTCTGTAGTTTCCCGCTGTTTCCCAAGGTCATTGATTCTGCCAGAGATCGCAAGTATTTGCGAACCTCAGCAGTTCTGATGCCCTTGTGTTTTTGAGATCTTTGGGATCTAGTGACGTCCTTCCCCAGGTTTTATACCTGCACAAGGATAGTGCTGGACAGCAACACAGTATGTGTATGCTGTCCTCATCAGCCTCCCCACATAGACGGCATGTTTTCTGCTCTACTATTTTGAGTCGGTATAGGTGTGCTCTGAGTGCTACGTGTCCTGTGAGTAGTCCAAGCGTTTTGCTCAGTTTGTCACGGTCCATAGCCCAGAGCTCGGTTGCCCTTTCTTTTGAGAGTGTTTCCATGAACTGTTTGGATACCCTACAGCCTGTCGAGTTCCTCCATCGAACGAGATGTTTCCTTTCTAGGAGTTTGTTTAGGTATTGTTTACCTTCTGCAAAGGGCATTCCAACTATCTGCCTACCAGGTTGCTCCATGGCCCCCTCTCTGGCTAGATTATCGGCTACCTCATTGCCTTCTATTCCCTGATGTCCAGGGATCCAGATTAGAGTCACTACATTCTCAGCCCCTAACCTGGCGAGGTTCTGCATGCAGTCCCGCACCACGGCGGAGACCGTGGTGTTTTTCGCCAGTGCCTCTAGGGCAGCGCGGCTATCCGAATAAATATTTATTCGGGAATGTGTGGCTCCATAATTTATGAGATGCTCTGCACATCTCAGTATAGCAAATACTTCGGCTTGGAAGACCGAAGCATGTTCACCCAGGGATATGCTCTCCCTGTAGTTGGTATTTTGCCCGTAGATGCCCGATCCATGGCGGTCCCCACACCCCGAGCCATCGGAGTACCAGTTTTTGCCCTGATGTTCCATCAACGGTTTTTGTTCCTTCCAGTCTTCTCTGGTTGGTATTTTTACCCTATAGGTGTGTTCAATCATAACCTGTTTAGAGGTTCTGTCTTGTTTTAATGTAAAAGGTGTGTTTCTAAGGACATGAATCCTGGTATGTCCAGTTCCATTTTCCTTCCACTCCCCTTGACATTTCATTCTGTATGCTGTCTGCCGGGCGACATTTGTCACTTTTAGTTAATGTATGTAACATTTTATTATTAATTACGAGTATAATAATAATAAATATTTATTATCATACATTTGCTTATGTACATTAGTCTATCTTCTCTGAACTGATTTCCAAACTCCAGTATTGAGGTTAAAAAAAAATTAGTATTGAGGTTAAAAAATAAAGTGTGGAACAAAGTGTGAAACATCGATATTTATTGTATATTTCACAACATCCTTAGGAGTGTTAATTGACTAAGGAGGATTCCGAGACGGAACAAAATTGAATTAAACCGGAATCTTTCGTTTCTAAATTCCGTTCCGAAAACTTTTCCCGTCCATGTTCTTTTCTGTTTCTGTTTTTCTTAACCCCATAAAAACAAAACTACTATATAAGCACTTTCTCGATTCTTGGAAAAGCTTGCACGGTGCGAAAAATGTTAGAAACGATTCCCAGTCGACTCGTAAGGTTCCCGGACGTACATAAATCGCGATGGCGTTTTCTGATACACAGCTACCCCATGAAAAGAACTTATAAATAAATATGACAGGTACACCAATAACGGTAATGTATGCACTAGTCCCATGCAGCTTCCACTGTTCCAACAATACGTTGGGATGTAAAGCGTATAACATAAATATTGCAACAAATTTTAGGAGGTGCCAACAATAGAAAATTCTGGTGGCGATGATGATCCCAATTTAACTATAGAACGATGGAAAAATTGAGCAGTTGCTGAAAATTCAATTCTTTTGGAGTACAATTGAAATATCTCAAAACCTACTCTAACAGAAAAGTAATAACATATTGAAATTAACAAAAATCTAGAATCGTCCTAAAAAAAAGTTAAACTAATTCAATCTAAAAATTTGCCAGTAAATACGATGTTTTGTAGATACGATACGAAGAATAGATACTGTTGAAAATGAATATGGTAAAAGTTGTAAAAAGCAACTAGAAATTTCTGATACTTTGAAATTAAAGGGATGGCATTAGATATCGATAGTGGACCAGCATAGAACTCGTTGGGGCTGATCTCTATGGCGTACTAACAAGATCCCAGGTGGATATTTCCCGTTCGAAAGTCAATTCTTCAAGGTCTTCAGGCGACCATTTTTGGACAAGGTGAATATTACGGGTCGACCAACTAAAATCAATTGCTGGAGAAAATTATTTTCAAAAGTTCACCAAAAAGGGTTAAATTAACTATTTTTTGGAATTTAACTACCCGGCATCTAGTGGTACCTACTTCTAAAATAAAATAAACATTAATACTAAGATATGTAACAATGTCTATTATTGATTATTTATCCCAATAATATTTATTTATAGAAACTTCTTCTGTACTACCATTGGTTTCATGAATCCTAAGCTTTTGCTAGCATTCTAGTAATAATGCTCATTTATCGACAAATTCTCCCTTAAACTAGAACCAAATTTTAGCAAATTTCGTCCTCCCAGCACTTATTGGTCTTTGTTTGCCTTTAATACTAATTTTTTGTACATAAACGCGTATCTGCTCCCTCCCTTTTTGAACATTCATCAACCGCCCGTGCCTCGTGCGAAGGCATAAGTTTCCTGATAACGCTTATCACCATTGTTACAAATCAATGACGGTCTGGCATTATCTTACAGTGTGCAGGTGACTGCGTTTGGATTTATCAGTTGTAAATAACAGCCGATATGGAAAGATTTTTTCTAAATTCTTCTACTCGTTCTAAATTTTACACATTCTTTTTAACAATGGAAGGATTAATTTTTCATAGGCTAACTTAATTCATACAAAAAATACAAGTGGTTAAGGCTATGCCGTTTCTGGACCACTATATGGGAACTTAGGTATGGTCTAGAAACGGCATAGGATTCGAGGTGACGTGTAATGGTGACGTAATGTGTTTGTGTGTGTGAGAAAAAAAAGGTTCATATTGGTTTTAAACCTCGGACGTAATAATGACTAGACGGGATTGTATTAGCAGCGCTACGAGGGCAAGGTGATTGTATAGTATAAATGAGGGTATATAAGAAGAAGATGAAGAGGAAGACAGTGTACGAGGGTTGCATGTATTCACACATAACATGTAATAAATAAAATACGTAATTTTAGGACGGGGGTGTACGGGGGTACGGAGAGTGTTGGGTACAAAGGGTGTGGTAACTGGGGTACGGGGTGTGTTAAATCTCACTTCAGAAGAATTAGCTATGACTTCAATTCGATGTTTGATAAAGTATGTGATACATGGAGAGCTGTTACACATTTGGCATAAATTACCTAAAGAATACCGCAATAACTTTGAACTACAAACTTGTTTACCTTGCTTCATTCATTACAACAGACCGGATGTTGAATGTCACCTCCAAAATCGCAAAGAAATTGTTATAAATGTAATTTATAAAATACTTATTAATAAAAACTTGCACCGTTAACAACAGTCATGTCTCAACAGTTGACGATTACAAGTAATACGAATGAGTTTGTTTTTACTCTGCAAATACCCTCAACACTAAATTCGAGAAAAAAATATTATTTAGCAGTTTTAGGATTTGCTTTTTGTAATTCTATTCAAAATATTGACGGAGAAAAATTTTACTACTACGAACACAGCAAGCGAACCAAATTGAAATCCATTGAAATACCGGTGGTTTGTTATGAAATACATGGTATTCCAGTTATCCAGTACCTCTAATCCTATGCCTAATACATTTTAGAGAATATAATAAGGGCATAGACCTATTAAGTATGGACGCGGCACTATCGTTATTTTGAGGTTATTCAGCGTTCCCAATGATAGAGAGAGAGAGAGGTCCGTGAGAGATGGAGCTAGTTTGGGCTAAAAGTAGGCGGGACCAAAAAAAATATAAAATATATACAGGGTGCGTAAAAAAAGGCTATTAACCTGTTAAATTATTTATACGCTTAATATTTAAATATTGTTTTTATCTTGGTATCCACTTGGACAGAAGAATGACCTGGAACAAACATATTTTTTACAAGAGAAAGCAGTTAGGTCTTACATTGCTAAATCTGTACTGGCTAATAGGTAGGATGTTCCAATTAACAATACAAAATAAGAACTGTATTTGCAAATGCGTGGGAATTTAGGCTCAGCTGAAAAATGCATTTTGCTCGGCAAAAAAATAATAAATTACAATACCCTCCGTTGCACTCCTCAACCCTATTCTACCATAAGCTACCCTCCTCTACCCCAGCTACCTTGCATATCTGAAAACGTAATTCACGTGGTCTTTTGCTTTCTTACTATTGGCCAATGCATTGTCCAATCTCTCATTGCCATATGCCCAAACTAGCTGCATCTCTCTCATTCATCGACAACACTACCTCTTTGTCTAAACCGCGTCCATAGTTAATAGGTCTATGAATAAGGGTTAAATATTTTTGATTGTAAGGTTTAGCATAGGAAATTTTTCTATAAATCGGATTCACCACCAACAAGATATAAACGAAAGAAAATGTCGTCAAATTTCATAGGACACTCATTTCCTTATACGTATACACTATTTTGATTTTTCGTCTATACTCTCCCGAATTATTGACATATATTTTCTGGACACCCTGTACGTATAAAATATTGTGTGTAAAATAAGCAGTCTCGTCAGAATATTCGTCGCTCGACAGTAATTCCGAGTTGTCTGTGGCAAATAAATCAAAACGTCTCTCTGGGTTATTAACTTTAGAATTTTTTCACACATTTACCCGCTAAAACGGAGTAAGAGAACGTGCAATGCACAATCGCGGGAAAAGGAATATAAGTCAGTTTGACAAATAAATCCAACACCGCATACAAATATGAAACATTTATTCACTTTATTTTCGCTGCGCTTCTTGTTTCAAAAGCGACTTATGGTAAATTGAGTGAAACGCATTGTGAGTCGAATAAAAAAGTTTTGCAATCCACGCAGATATGCTATTTTCTTTAGCCCATATTTTACTAGACATAAATGACTATGAACAGAAAATGATTGTACTTTTTTGACTGCAAGATTACTCTTAGTTATCCCTTTCTGATAAGATGCATGTTATTAAAACAGTAATAGTCGAGTTGCATTATTCGCATTGGCTTCTTCACATCTTCATCTACAGAATCAAAATAATAACAGCACGTTGAAAGCGAGAAGATACATGAGGATTTATAAGGGTCATTTGTAAAGGATCCTTACACAAATAATTTGTCAGTTGGCTCAGTAAGCTACTTATCTTTCGCGACCCCCAACTTTAATAGAATATAATACAAGGAATAAATCTGGATCACGGTTATTGTTAGATGTGACATCAATTCTCATAAGAAAAATGTGTAAGTTCGTTTTGATTCAATTTCTATCCCAATTCGTCTCTAAATTGGAATTGAAACAGTTTTAAATTAGTAGGTATACCTCACCAAATGTAGTTTGGCAATCGAAATTTGCATTAGATGAGCAAATGGAGTACAAAAATGCACAAAGTTACATCAGGAAGACTGAGCTTCCACCTGAGAACTACCGGACGGTACAAATTATAATACAATTGGCAGCGAAAACGTTATTGCCTAAAATCATCACAGCTTTGTAATTTAATTACAAGAACACACAATAATCTTTAAAGTTTGGAAATTAAGCAATTTACAGATGAAATGCTGTAGATAGGAATGTTGTAAGTTGGAATGTCCTACAAATAAGAAGACCTTGCTGGTCAAAAACTATTCGATCAGTCCGAGACAAAGACTACAGTAAAAATGTAATAAGAGAAAGGCAACTTTTTCCTCATAGGCGGGATGCTAAATCTACTTTGTGATTCGAGTCAAACATAAAAAGTCCGCAAATTTGATTTATCTTTCTATATCTCTGGCTTCAGCGGTTGGCGACTATCTCAATGGGAGTTAAATAGGTCAAACGAAATAAAAAGAAAACGTCCGTAATGCTGGCAACACTGGCAACGCTGGCAACTTTCGCTCTATTATGACTATGTAAAATCATATTTTCATTGTGCGTCTATAATAAGAATGAATGTACTTAAAAATACTTCCTGATAATGATATAAGGTGATCCAATTAAAATAACTACTTTATAAAAATCTACTTTTGTGTTTAGACCTATCCTTTAATTAATGTGAATTAATTTTCCACGACTTTTAAAATGTTATGACGGATATAATTATTTTTCATTTCAATTCCTCCAGTTCCTAAAGAATGGTAAATTTAGTGGGTATTATTTTCATTAAAAAATAATTATTTGCTGTGTCTACTCAGATACATAGCTATTAAATTATCTAACTTATTCAGTATTATCTGGCTTATTGCATATTGGCGATTTCATGGCCTGAAATTAGACGATATTGTAGGTAGGGAAAGGTCTCACTAGGTAGGTTTAGCGCTACTACAAATTTCGCATGCTCAGTTGGTGACCTAAATTGCAGCAGGAGCTTAAGGCATTTCGCCTCATTTACTAGGGATAAAATGCACGACCAGATGTGGATTTTTACACGTATCTCCTAATCTCCTATTGGAGAAATGCACTTTTAGATGGGTCTTTGGTAATGGAAAGAAACGAAATATTGAACGAGCGGATTCCTGTGTTTCGAGAGGATTTCTTGTTAAAAGAGAAAGACCAATTGTTTGGTAGCAAAAACCAGGATACAATCCTCATTCTGTCCTTTTGGATTCTATATAATATGTATAGACGTACGTATTATTTACTAACTAAAACATATGCAAAGTTTATTATTATTTGGCATTTCTACCTTACAATAGGCTAACAATGATAGAGTATTATTAATTGGTGACCCGGAATGAAGGATTAACGATATTTTTTGCTTCTGTAGCATGTCTACTATACATTTTTTCTATCTTTACTTCCCTTACTCTTCCCTTCCAATCCCCTTACTTTTATGTAAATAGGGGGTCCAATCTACCTAATTTTGATAGAATATGTAGTATAATTTACGACCCACCTTTCTCTTACACCCCGTATTTTTTAAAATTTCTTTATTGAAAAATCACTGCTTCTTCGGATTTTTTAATGAAGCATGAAGGAAAATTCGGCCGCTTTAAGATCGGCTTCAAAGTAGCTGATAATAAACTAGAAAGAATCGGGAATGTCTGAAATGGAATATTTATTACAAAAAGGGCGAGAAACATGGCGAAGGCGAGCTGTTATTTGAAGTAAAATTGTTCATTATTTAAAGGGATCCATTGGAAACTTTTGACTTCCGCATCGGCCATTTCGCTTTCACCACGAAGAACACACTGGTTAAAAAGAAGTTTCCTTATGGTCGGGCTAAAATAAACTTTATATTTAGAACTTTTTAATGCGAGGTAATTGAGTATAAAAGTTAGTATAATATTTATCAAAAAGCAGACTCCACAGAATTTTTTATATTCTTAAATCAAGGGGCAGCGGCTTTTGTTAATCGATATTCAATTTTATATTAATATTCCAGCAAAAAATTCGACGATGTCATAGGTAACTAGATTAAATTAAAATTATAATAATATAGAAAACTGGACATTTTTTAATAAAACTGAGCATATCTCAGAAACGGTGATAGTTGAAAAAAAAAAGAAAAAAAAAAAAGAAAAAATTAAAAAAATTAAAAAATGCAAAAGAATTCTAAACAATACAATCTGTTATCTAGAAAGAATCGTTTGGGTTTGGCGAACATACTCGAAGGTGTTTCCTTTTCCCAATTTTTTTTAATTTTATTTCGATCCGGAATTTATTTTAATTCTGGTCAACTAGGCACGCACACATTTACAAAACCTTAACAACACTTGGTAAAATAATGCAATGTCTTCTTTAGTACATTGATTAACCTGCCGCTTAATAACTTATTAGACTCCACCAACTCCCCGATGTTGCCACTCCTTTCTTACCGTTAACTTTCAAAACTTCAAGGTAAGTGCATCAAAATTTTTGATTTACTATTAACCAGTCTCGTATAATTTATAACAGGTAAAGCGTAAGTGTTATGACCTTTTGATAAAAATTGATGGAAAAACTTAAGATGTGGAAACGATTGTCAGTTTAATGAACGAGGTTTTTGATTGATAGCAATTTAAAAATTCATTATTAAATTATTATCAAAAATCTAAATTTAAATTAAGTACCTACTCGTTATTAATGTACGATTACGGTGCACTTGGCTTGGGTAACATTCAATTTTGCGTTTGATTTAATAATTTCAAGTCACCAAAAAAACTCGTTTGTTTTATCCACAGGCCTCGCGAGAGAGATACGACGCGAGAGAGATAGGTTCGTGAGAGATGGAGCTAGTTAGAGCAAAAAGTAGGCGGGACCAAATAAAAATATGAGATATATACAGGGTGTTCTTTATCTATGAAAAATTGCATTTCTGCAAACGTAACTCACGTGGTCTTTTGCTTTCTTACTATTGTCTAATGCATTGTCAAATCTCTCATTACCATATGCTCAAGCTAGCTGAATCTCTTTCATTCATCGACAACATTACTTCTTTGTCTACACCTCGTTCATTGTTAGTAGGTCTATGGAATTATTCTAACACGTATACTTTTATTAGACATTTCTGTCTGTCAGAAAAGACAATTTCGGTTAAACACTATAATATCTATATAAAGAATATCTCGAAACGTGTTAACTTTAGGTATAGGGAATGGTTAGTAAGAATGAAAGTACTTCAAAAATACTTCCTATTAACGATATAAAATATATGGTGATCCATTTAAATTAACAGAGAAAATGTTACTTTTGCATTTGGATCCACCCTGTAAGCAGTATGATTAAAATTGACAAAAAATATTCATTTTGTACATTTTCTGAATGGTTAATAGGAATGAAAGTACTTCAAAAATACTTCCTATTAACGATATAAAATATAGGGTAATACATTTAAAATAACGGAGAAAATGTTACTTTTGCAATTGGATCCACCCTGTAAGCAGTATGATTAAAATTGACAAAAAATATTCATTTTGTACATTTTCAGGATATTTGCAATGTTGTGAAATCTAAAATTTATTTTCATAACTTTTAACCATCTCTGTTAACTCCGCCCCTTTTACAACAAATTAGATAGTGTTATAAAAAGGAATTATTTATGGCGTATGACTTTTTCAATTTAATTATACATTTTTTTAATAAACCAGAACGAATTTAAGACAATTTAATGTCCATTTCGAAATATTTTTTTACGATCTTTTCAAATCTGTTATTATTTTTTATGAACGTTATTTGGTAAAAAAGTTAGCTTGCTTTTGACACATTTGTACAGGAATCCCTATGTCGCATCTTATAAATAACACAGTGTATTACTTTCGTTTATAATTTGAGAGCACAAGACTACAAGTCTACTATACAAGGTGTTCAAAAAAAGTGTCACAAAATGAAATGGGTGGTAGTATCATACTACATTCGCAAATTTTGTAATTGTAATTGCAATTAATTACAAATTGCCAAAAGTAATTGTAATTGTAATTAATTACATATTATAAAGTAATTTTAACATCACTGGTAGTATGGCTCAAAATATGCTTATATAACAAAAAGTCTTAATAAACATGTGTCCGCAAATGAGCCGTTTGGGCAGTAGAGCAATAGAAAGGGTGGCAGTTTTAAAAGGAAAAAGGCCAATATCATGAGATGTATCTACATTTAAAATAAACGCTCAGACACGTCAATTTTAGTTTTTAAGGGGACACTTTCCTATTCTAATTGCAGCAATTACGCATTAACCCTCGAGGAATGGGGGTAACAACACTTACAATTTTAAAAGGAAAGTACCAAGTGTTGTACATTTTTGAAAAGGTAATTTTATGGAGAATTTAGCAATACCAATATTGTCTTGTCAATTTCTATTTTAGCGCCCTCTTGAGGGAAAAATAATCGGTACGTAATTTAAAGTGTGACACCTCATTTGAAAGCTACATTGATTAGTAATTCAGTGCTTTAGCTGTAGCATCGTACCTTTTTGTTTTATTCAATTTCCCAAATAAATGTGATTAAAGGACAATCTTATTCATTGCATTAAATTTCTAATAAAAATAGTTTTCGAATAGGTGTCACACAGTGAATTACGTAACAATTATTCTTCCAATTAAGACTACTCTATAACATTACTAGACTACAAGTTTTTGTATAGTCTAGTAATATTACTAGACTACTAAAACTGATATTCCATACTAAAATTAACATAAAAAAATAATCGAATTGGCATTTTTTTCAAAAGACAAAAAATCCATAATCACATTTCTTTTGCGTTATTAATAATAATTTTATAAAAATTATCAAAATTCAATAGGGGGTAACGCATCTTACT